>PVJI01001702.1:0-169948 GCA_004026765.1 Micronycteris hirsuta
GCAACCATACATTGCTGTTTCTCTCCCTGTCTCCCTCCCTTCCCCTCTCTCTAATAATAAATAAATAAAATCTTTAAAAAATAAAAAAATAAAAATAACCTGGGACCTAACCAAAATTGTGGTAACTATATAGGGAAGATGGTGATTTTAAAAGCTAATTCCTTATCTTCTGAAGTAGGAAACCAATAGATAAAGTCTATTATGAAACAACCAGGAAGTAGCAACACAAACCTGTTATCTACCAATACAGAAGTGAAAACCAAAAGTATCAGCTAAGAGTTGAAACTGGCTGCCTCTGAGGGGCAGCAATGGTGGGGGGTGGGGGCAGGGTCGGGTGGGGGGGCAGCGCCTGGGTACTGTCTTATCAAACAAGCTTTCTGAAGTTGACTTTTAAATCTACATGTCTGTATAATATTTAGAGTAGATAAAAAAATAAATTGAACTCAGTATTTAATAACCTGGAAAGAATACAATATCTTAGTTAAAGTACTTCTAGAGAGGACTAGATGTGGAAAGGGGAAAAAGACTTAAGTTTTAAATTTATTGCCTTCAGTATTTTTAAAATGTGTGTATGGTATTTTTTTAAACTATGAATACATGTTTACTTACATTTTTTTCTTTTAAATTATATTTTATTGATTATGCTATTACAGTTGTCCTGATTTTCCCCCCTTTGCCCCCCTCCACCCAGCACCCCCATTCCGTCAGTCAATCTCCCCACCCTTGTTCATGTCCCCGGGTCGTGTGTGAAAGCTCTTTGGCTACTCCATATCCTATTCTGTACTTTGCATCCCCAGGGCTATTCTGTAACTGCCAATTTGTACTTCTTAATCCCCTCACCTCTTCACCCATTCCCCACACTCCCTCCCATCTGGCAACCATCCAAATGCTCTCTGTACCTGTGCTTCTGTCTCTGTTGTTGTTTGCTTAGCTTGTTTTTTAGATTCAATTGCTGATACGTATATGTTTATTACCATTTTATTGTTCATAGTTTTGATCTTCTTTTTCTTAAATAAGTCCCTTTAACATTTCATATAAAAATGTTTTGGTGACGATAAACTTTTAGTTTTTTTATTGTCAGGAATCTTTTTATCTGCTTTTGAATTTAAACGGTATCTTTGCTTGATAGAGCAGTCTTGGCTGTAAGTCCCTCCTTGTCATGACTTTGAATACTTCTTGCCAATCCCTTTAGCCTGCAGGGGCAGTGGTGGTGTTCCGATGTGGTCTGCAGCTGTCCTCTGGGTGCACAGGCTCTGGGGTTTCCTGGGTGGTGCAGCCCCAAATCAGCCCCAACCTGTGTTCTGCCTGGGGCCACAAAGCATGAGCTACAAGGCAGTCTGCAGATGGCTGCTCTTGTGCTGGGCTTGGAGGTTCCCAGGCAAAGCCCAGCTGTGATCTGAAGCTGGCTGCTGCTGGTGCCGGGCCTGGGGCCGCTTAGCCAGAGGTATGGGGTCTAGGGGCTCGCTGAGTCTGGCTGTTACTTGTTTGATTTGGGATGATGTGAAGCCTGAGTTGAGACCAGCCATTGATGTGGAAAAGCCACTGTTAAAAGCTTGGGCAGGCCGTAAATTGGGTAGGGCGGAGCCTCAGGGATTCCCTGTGAGCAAACTGTGTAAGCCAGGTTGATGGAATCTCAGATATGGCCTTTCTGTCTGGGAGAAAGTTGTCCCCCAGCTCTCACACTCTGATGCTAGACACTTCAGTTCCTTCCCATACACCACTGGTGCCTTTCAAGCTGCTACCCAGGTGCTGGAGTCCAGAGGGAGTAAATCTGAGTAAGTCTGTGTGCAGGACCTTTAAGAGGCACTTCTTGAGAACCCAGTATTTCCTTTCACTGACTCAAACCCCACTGATTTTTACAGCCAGAGGTAAAAATCTTATCTTCCTGGCACTGGAACCCTGGGCTGGAGGACCTGGTGTGGGGCTGGGACTCCTCGCTCCTGAGATATTCCTCTCAAATTTTTACCTACCACACGTGGGTGTGGGACCAGCCCGTTCCATGTCTCCACATCTCCTACCAGTCTGTATGGATGTGGTTTCTTTAGTTCCATAGCTGTCAGACTTCCATTCAACTTGATAACTCGATTTCTGATGGTTCTGAGAGATTGCTGTTCTGTAGTTTACTTGTAATTTGTATGTGGTTGTGCAAGGAGGTGAGCCGTGTTTACCTATGCTGCCATCTTGACCAGAAGTCTATTTACTTATATTTTTAAAAAATTATTCAAAAATAGTAAACCAGCACATATAAGGCTTAAAGAACGCCTGCTCTTGACTCGTCTCTTACTAGACTGCAGGATCAAATCTGCTTAGGTCAGAAACAACGTCAAGGGCACCAGCCTCCCAGCAGTCCTGACTGGAGCCCTACTCACCTGCTGTCATGGGAACAACATCCGAACGCAGGAGCATCTGGATGCGGCCGGCTGGCTTGTTCCCAATCTTGATGTCCATGTACACTTGAGGATTGGAGCGGGCCTTTTTTGCAGCGGGCTCTCCCTGGGTGAAGAAATTGCTCAGTTAGAGAGAACTCCCTGATTCCCCGAGGGGGAGAGCGAGGATTCTTCTGAAACCACACCCAGAACCCAACTGCAGTGAGCAGGCAGGGTTGCAGGAGGCAGAGGCCATGGTCACAGCACCCAGGTGGACACCTAGTGACAGGAGACCTCAGCACTATCTAACCCAGCCCCACCCCACAGGCACATTATCGCATCCTGTGACTCATCCTCAGACACGTCAGCTGCTTCACCCACTGCAGTCCCAGGACACAGTTCTGGCCCAACACAACTCTGAGCACCATCAACACCCAGCTCAAGCCTGCCCACCTCACTCCAGGTTAATAGGCCCATCTCTGTAATGCCATTTCCTCCTGCCATGCTCAGCCCTATGGACCCAAAGGCTGCCTACGATGGAAGCAAGGGGGGCAGCCCTGGAGTTGGGCCCAAGTGCTCAGAAGACAACAGAGGAGGTCGAGGGGGCCTTGCTTTATACCCAAGTAGACAAAGCCAAGCAGAGGACAAGGAGACGTTTAACACAGCTGTCACACTTGTTCCAACAGAAAAGTCAAAGGTTCGTAACTTGTCCGTGGTTCAGTTTAACAAACGTACTGCAGATACTATTCCTGTCGTTCACTGCGAACGCCAGCAGCAGCACAGAACCAGCAGCACCCACTCACATAGCCCTTGCCACGTACAGAACACTATTCTAAATGTTTCACGTACAGAAGCTCATGTAGTCCTCAGAACCACCCTTGAGATCAGGACCGCTACTATCCCCGCTTTATAGATGGGGAAACCAAGGCACGATGAAGTTCAGTAACCCGCCCAAGGTCACAGAGGCGGTAAGTGGTAAAACTGGAATTCAAACAGACACCACTCGCGCCACCCACCCGCCCATGCTCTTCATCACGTCACCCCCCCGACATTTTTATTAACAAGATGAACGACAGAGGCCCCTGCCCTCACAGAGAGCTGCCCAGAAAGGGAAGGCAGTAAGCCCACGAGTCGCCTGTACGAAAGCAGAGACAGGGAAATAGAAAGCCTGCTTTTACAGGAGCTTCGAGTGTGGACTGCAGTGTGGAGAGGTGCCACCGAGACCGGTGAGGTGAGCAGGGCCATGCACTGGGAGAGTCCCTTTCGGGCTTTATCCCGTGGGACCGGTGACGGGGAGCCACAGGACAGTGCTCAGCGGGAGAGTCAGACGACCAGTCTTGTGCTTTCAAAAGGTCACGCTAGTGGTCTTTCCAAAAGACTGGAGGAGAGCGAGGCTCCAGCCAGAAGGCTGGTTAGGGAGCTACTGGAAGTATCCAAATGAAATGAGAGGCAAAGTTAGGACGATGGGACAATCAGAGGAGGGATTCAAGGAAGACTTAAGAGAAAAACTTGCAGGCTATGATGATATATTGTCTCTGTTTTAAAGAAGGGTCTAGATGATCCAGGGCTGTTCCCGTGCCTGTGAGGGCCATTTATATGCTGTTTTGTATCAGAATTCTGGTTTGGGTCAACGTGTGGATGGATGGTGGCACATTCCCAAGCTTGGGAATGTAGGAAGAACAGGATTAGAGAGGGACAGCACCCTTTTAGGCGACTTCAAGCTGCCCATGAGACTTGCAGCACAATGTCTGAAGCTCGACACTAGAAAGAAGAGACCATGAAAGTCAATAGCGCAGGAGAGGCTGCGAAAGACCCGACTGACTGCTACTATTTTGGCCAAGAGAGGAAAGCATGCCGTGAAAGCCAAGAGAACAGCAATATTCATGAGGAGGGGAGGGAAGAGCCTGAGAAGCAGTGATCGGAGAGGCTGCTGAGAACCAGGAGTGCCGAAGCGGCGTTCTCTGAGGAAGGGAGAACCTCAAATCCGTGCAGAGACGGCAGGGATGGCATCACCATCCCGCCTGACCCCTGCGTCAGGGCAGGAACTGGAATACTGTGAAGGAGGGCGGGGCTGATCAGGAGGGGAGAAAAAGAGCCCTCACTACCCTTCCTCGCGGTGGGCTTCCCCCTCAGCCGCCCGTCACAGATCAGCACCTGAACGGAGCTAAGACACTGACAAGTTCACTCCCCACAGCACGAGGATGAGACGCTTAAAGCTGCTCTCTGTACTCCACTCAAACCGCCTTCGCCAAAGTCCTAAGGGTTTGGTCTTCATCCTCTCTGCTGCTGTAGGTACATTTTCAAATTTCCATAAAGCTTAAAAAGAAGCCTCCTGTGGAAGTGTCGGCCTCTCCTCTAGAAGCACACGCCTTTGCTCTCACCTCCTGCTTCTCCACTTTGGGAGGCTCTGACCCCTCTTCCTCTTTATTTTCTTCCAGAGTCTTCCCGGAGAACTTCTTTAACCAGTCATCATCTGACCAAACTGCAGGGAAAGGATCCAACGAGTGTTAGGAGACTCACACCGTCAGCCGCCTGCTAATTAGCCGCTTCAATCAGCCCAGTGGAGAGCGCCCTGCGGCCCCCTCAGCCACAGGACTCCACCTGGGGAACTCCCAAGGCTACGGGAGGTTCCCCCGGAAGTCATCCCAGAAGTCCAGATCTCAGCAGGGCTGGTGAAAAAGTTAGGTCAAAGGGAGAGCTGTACGTAGCCTTGCCGGTTCCAGTTCTCAGTGGAACACCCAGGAACAAGAAAACGGGAAAAGGTAAGAGATCAGGCAGGGTTTCTCTGTAATGGTGGCGATTACCCTAAGGAGCTCCAATTCTTTAGTTCCCACAGAAGTGGCGCATACCCTTCATCTACACAAACCATCCTCTAACCGCTTACCGGGTGTGACACGCGGCACCTACTTCCAGGGAACAGGGCTAAAATCGCAACTCAGGCCACACTAGAAGACATGACGGGGAATCTGCGGTGGATCCCACTCACCTGGTCTGGAAGAGCCTTCTTTAATCCTCATCGGTTTGGCCAAATTGACGCGAATTGTCCGTCCAAAGAGCTCAGATTCATTCTGAAAAGATTGCAAATGCAGCTGCTTAAATTCTTGTTAGGTTAAAAGAGAGTCAGGCAGCTTTTCCATTTGCTTCCTATACATTTGAGATGTGCTCCTGATTTGATCTCTTCTTAACCCCTGAGACCTTCACAGCAAGCTCTGTGCCCACCACAAAGCAGCCCGTGGGTTGCAGGGAACTGCCTCCTCGGAGCCATCACACACCTGTCTTTCCAGGCCAGCAAAGAGCTGTGCTACCAATTGTAACTCTAGGTTCAGGGTTACAAGGTTAGTAAATGTAGTTTCCAAGTACATGAGTTCACCTTCAAAAGTCAAGATCAGCTTTGAAATGGTGAGAAACAATCTCTCTCTGAGGACGATGTTCCGTGAATGGGTAACAGAGACCAGGGATAAAGGAGAACCTTACTATCCAAAGATAATTGGTACCAGGAAAGGTCACTTACTGTAAACCCATTTAGAGCAGTGAATAAAATTTCATGGTAGGAAGTAAAGGAAAAAAGGTTTGACTGTGATGAAACTAAAAATAATGAAAATAAATTTCCTGTAGTACAAGTTCAGGTTTAACTATACACGAATTTGTAGAACAAATATGTAGAAGGTGCTGATGAATTTGCAGTCTTTTTTCCAAAAAATGTCTACCAGCAGTCACCTTTACACCATATATATGATATGAAAACACGGGGCTCTCAAAGAGGGCACACTCAAGAGCGCCATCATTTTCCCCAAGGACCTGTCAAGGACATTGAAATCATTTGCATTGGTAGCATACCCAGTCAATATCCTTTTTGAATTTCCATTCTCAATTGTTTACTGGTCTGATGCTTCGTGAAATCCCGCCTCTTTTGCAAAATATGCGATTTCACTGTGCAATCAGTCGGCGTGGTGCTTGCAATTTATTATCCTAGACACGGAGTAGTGAGTGAGAGATCCGCCCATAAGGATGATTAGGATTTACATTATTGTTGAACGGGAAGGATGTTTGAGTAAAGGTTACTCTTATAAGTGATTACTTCCCAGTGAGTATTTTCACACGATCAGTTTTTACTTCCCCATGCAACCTTGTAACCTTGGAGGTTCAGCAAACCGATATGTGAACAAGGACCCTCTGTACCACCAAACCAACTTGAGTAAGAATGAAGATTCCCAGCCATACCATGTTGTCAATAGCTGCTGCAGCATCCTGCCAAGGTAAGACAGTACAAGTTTAGCTTCTCCTGAGCATATGTTTTGGTATCTAAAACATACAGATACGTAAAGAACCCTACAAAAAAATCAAAACAGGAAAAAGTCACCTCTACAGTTCCTGCCTAGGTTGCGTGTGTGTCTGACAGAGAGAGCTTCCTGGCTGGCTTTAGAGCTGGTGGTACAGCAACGCGCCACCTAGTGGAGGGCATAAGAAGTAATCCCCAGTGCTGCCAGGCGGGAATGCTCCAGGAGCTGGGCTGCGGGGGCTCTGCAGAGCAAGAGGGCCAGGACCTGGCCGGTCGGTGGTGTTAACCAGTCTACACTTTGATTAAGTGAGGGAAGTTTGTGGATGCTGTTGTTTTTTTTTTTTTTTTTAACCCTCACCTGAGGATATGTTTACTGATTTGAGAGAGAGAAAGAGAGAAACATTGATGAGAGAGAGAAATATAGATTGGTTGCCTCTCATATGTGTCCTGGTCGGGGATCAAATCCACAACCTAGGTATGTGTCCTGACCAGGAATTGAATCTACAACCTTTTGGTGTACGGGCGACACTCCAACCAAGCCACCTGGCTAGGGCTGAGGGAAGTTTTTCTGTGGACGGCACTTGTCCTCTGGAAGCATCGGCTTAAGGCCCAGAAACTGAACCCTTTGTAATCAGTAATAACACTAACACAAACCAAAGATGAAACACAAGTTAAACAGAATTTTCTCACCTCTGCCAACTCAAATTCAACAAAAGCAAATCCTCGGTGCTTTTCTGCAAAAAAAAAGGAAACAAAAACAAATAATTACTGTTTAAGGTGATGGGAAGAAAAGACGGTCACAGGAAAGGGAAGCCAGTCACGAGCCATATGCAGACATTAGAAATTCTACCCAACCCCTATTTCAGAAGAAGGAATCTCATTCTTTAATTCTTCTGGGTTTGAAAGATATTTCAAGCTACACTAAACTCTACTTTTTAGTGAACATAGCTAAATGATAAACCATACTTTTCTTTAAAATAAGCATTTAATTCTTCTACCAAGGCTAAATTAAAACTCTAACCTTTGCAAGCAAGGCAGCTAGAAAAATTAAGTCATTTAACTTATTCATTCTAAATATACACCTTGAGCATCGATTGTAAATAAAGCATGAATCCCAAAACCTGGATAAAGATACTCATTCTTTATCCTCAGGAAAGTGCTGATCTACCTAGAAAGGCCAAGCATGGCACGGTTAATTTAATTAAGAAACCTTATAGAACCGATATAATCTTATTGTTTTTACAGCTAAAGATCCCAGGCCCAGAGAATTTAAAGATCTTGCTAGCAACCATGCAGGGTCAATGATAGGGTTGGGCCCAAAACTCCAATCTTAAAAGTAACAACAAAGGTAAACAGAAAACGGAACTGTGTCGGTGACACCTATTACAGAAAACCTACCCAGGCACACAGAGGCCAAGGCCCCTTGCCCAGGCTTTCCTGCTGCCCTGTTTAATAGCTCAGCTGCCGAGACAGAAGCAGATGTGGTGGAGTCCCAGTAGATGGTTTGAAACAACAGTCAAGTCCATTGTGAGCCCCATGTAGCTCAAAATCTGTTCTCCTACTGGGCTATTGAAAGTTATTTTATATCAAGTCCAACAAATGGGACTTTCTGAAAGGTGCTGTTCAAGTTCACAACCACAAGCCTCAAAACATTCCCTCTGCATCAAGATCACGGTCATGCTGCCCTACTGAGGCACCCTCCAGAACTTTCCTACATACCAACCATATAATACACTGTGATAGGACTTCAAAAAAAATTTTTTAAAGTTCTTTTCCCAATAGGGGGATTCTGACCACGAGAGACAGTAAAAGGACTCACCTGTTTCATAATCCAGAGGAATCTGAATATCTGTGATGTCTCCAAAAGGAATAAAAGCAGCATGAAGGACTTTGTCGTCCACCTCCTCTGCAAGTCCACCTGCAAAGAAGTCAAGGGCCTTCTAAGTCAGTCCTTTATTCTCTTGAGAAGTCCCTGCAGCCCAGATAGCATCCTATAGCTAAGGGGAGGGGTTGTTCCATCCAGTCCCTTGGGTACATGAGCACCCCACTCATCTGCTCTCTTCACCCTTGCTGCAGACCCTCATCCAGCTCCAGAATGACCTCAATTGCTTCTTAAGTGATCTCATCTCCTCCACACAGCCAACTAGGACGATTCTGGGAACTAACCCATTACTTCCCTGCTTAAACTCCTTCAAAGGTTTCCTACCGTCCTCAGGATCAAGTACAAACTCCTTAGCAGGCTCTTCATAATTGCAGCCCTGCCCACCTCTTCAGCCTTTTCCCCTCAGCTTCCTCAAATCTCTGGGTTCCCGTAAGGTGACCCACTTGCTCACAAGTATTTCACACCTTTGGGCCTTTGCTCTTGCGGCTCTCTTTCAGTAAATACACTTGCCCCTATTTTGACTACCTGGCTTAATCCGGATCATTCGCTCCAGCGTCACGGCATCCTGAAAATTTGCTCTCACCTCTCCAGATGGAAGGATCATTTCTCCCCGCACCCAGGTACATGTCATTGTTGTCTGTCCCCCCACCAAAGCTCATGAAACTGTGCTACTGAAGTTATTCTCACTTCTACCTGACTAGTCTGAGGACCCCTTCCTTTGGGGCAGAGGCCAGGGCTCAGCCACCGCTGCAAGTGACTGTAAAATGAATGGGAGCGAGGATCTGGAGGCTCATAGTATTACTCTACCAGTGCTCCGGACCCAGGCTATGAAGGGGTACCTGTTAAGAGTTTAGCGGGCAAGGAAGGGAGCCGGAAAGATCTTTACGTCTCGGGTTAACACCCAGAAGCAAAGCAATACCATCATAGATCCCACCTAGACAGCTACTCGCCGCCCTCCGCGTCGGGTCCCACACCCGGCCCCACTCGGATCGGGTTCGCCCAGACCCGGCTTGGCGCCTGTGCCTGCTCACCCACGTACAGCACACGTTTGGTGGTGGCCATTTTGCTCCCGCACCCTCCTTCCGGAAGCCTGCGCCGGCTCCGCCCCCTTTCCACGGCCCCGCCCCTCCGCTCGGGCCCGCCCCTGCGTCTCGGCGCTCGCAGACCCCGCCCACTCCTGCGAGGAACCTACCCGCCTGCGTTTCCTAGGAAGCATCTGGCGCCCCGTGAGGTGCGCAAGGATGAAAGAAGCTGCGTGGTCCAGCGCTCCTGGTGCTTAGTGCTGCTGGAAACAGTCGTGGGCCGAACGAGTCGGGGCCGCAAATAGCAGACTACTGCAAATAAACTACGGTCCGCGGGCCACGCCTGGCCACCTGTGTTTGGACAGCCTGCAAGCTGGACCTGGTTTTACATTTTTAAATAGTTGAGAAAAATATTAAAACAAGAATAGCTCGTGACAGTAAAAATATTGAAATTCAATGTTCAATGTCCATAAATAAAGTTTTACGGGAACACAATCATGCTCATTCCTTTAAGTATTGTCTGTGGCTGCTTTCATATGACCAGGGCAGGAGACCTATGGCCCACAAGGCTTAAAATATCTACCACCTGGCTCTTAAGGAAAAAAGTGTGCAGACTCTTGGAATAAACCAACTAATATAAAAAGCACAGATTGACACATATAACAGAAAGTTAGGGGGCCGCCTGTTTTAGATAGAGTGGTGGGTTATGGCCTACCTGAGCTCATATTTAAGCTGAAACCTGAAGGAAGGGGAGCAGAGAGAGGAGGAAGCAGAGAAAAGGATTTCAGGGAGAGGAGACAGCTTCTACTCACCCAAGGAACTAACTGAAAGGACAGACGTGAGGGACATGCCATCTGGCAGGAAAGGCAGGCAGGAGCCACACCACGCAGGGCCCTCCCTATACGCCATGTAGAAGATTTGGAAAACTTAAGAAGCTACCAAAGGTTGTGATGGGAAGTTCATGGTCACATTTATGTTCTAAAATGTGTTCTCTCTGACAACTGCCCAAATGGAGAGCCTATTATTGTTCCTACAGCATAGTCCATTCCCCTCGCAACCCCATCCTCCACCAAACTCCTCCCATGAAATTGATTGTGCCTTGTCTGCTGTATATCAAGTCTCCAATATGTTTGGTCTGTATCTGGACTCTCTACCCCTTTAAACTGATCTGAAATAATTCTACCCTATTTAATTTCTCTAGTTTAATCATAAATCTTTATATCTGCTATCTTTTTCTTTTTTCAAAATTATCCTGAATATTCTTGTAAATTTACTCTTTCATATGAATTTTAGAATCCACTTAGCTAGTTACACACAAAATCCCGATAAGTTTTTGTTGACATGAATTGAATTTGTAGGCTTATTTTGAGGGAGAAGTGACATCTTTATGATAGCGAGTATTCCCATCCATAAACATATCATACCTCTTTATTTGGTTTTTTAATATTCTTTTTACGTTTAAAAAATATTTTGTATTTTCCTTAGTAAGGTCTAGCACATTTTCAATAGGATATATTCCTAGGTAGCTTACAGTTTTTATTGACATTTAGAATGGTGTCTTTTCACCTATTATGTTTCTTATTTCTATAGACAGTGATTTATTGATTTTTGTATGTTGACATTGTACTTAGTGGCTCTGCCAAACTCTCTTATTAGATCAAATAGTTTTTCTCTAGATTTCCTTGGACTTTTCCTAATTGACAGTAATCTAACCTGCAAATACAGACAGGGTTGTTTCTTTCTAATTCTCATACCTCTTATTTATTTCTCTTACTGCATTGGCCAGGGACTCTGGAATAATGGCGAGCAGTAGTGGCGACAGGGAGCAATCTTACCTTGTTCCTGACTTAATGGAAACACTTCCAAAGTTTCCTTTTAAGTATAGAGGTTAGATTTGGGGTAAATATCCTTCAATGAATTTAAATTTCCCCCCTAGTCTAAATTTCATAATTTTTGTTATGAGTCAACTTTAATTGTACATTTCTCCATTTCTGAAAGGATCATATGATTTCTCTCATCTACCATTTAATTGGCAAATCACAGTGATAGATTAACTAGTATTCAATTTTCCTTCTGTGAGTCAAGGGAAAATAATTATCAGGCCTGGATGATGCACACCTGCCTGACACTGACCTTGGTCTTCTGCAATACCGTTTCCTTGGAAACTGCAGAATTAGGATAAGTGGGGGATATTGTATATGCCTCCTTTGTTGTGTGCGTAGGTTTACAGGAGTTGTCAAGGGGCACATAGGCTGTGGGCCTACACAATAGGAATCATATAAAATATTGGTGGAAAATAGAGGCCTCAGCTCCTGTCAGTCAACCTGACCCCCACACCCCTAGGTTCTCCCCGTGGTAGCTATACTTGTCCTATGGGTGAATAACAAAAGAACCTGGATACTTGGGTAGCTGCTGGGCCTCCCAGGGAGATGAAAATACAGTATATGCCTTATCTCCCGCTTAAATCATTTTTGTCTCATGGGTCAGATTGCCAACTTGAACTCACAACCACAGCTGTGGTACTGCACCTTTCATTTCCGTGGTTATGACATAATTTTTATACACTGCTGGATTCTATTAGCTAATATTTTATTTTAGGATTTTTTTCTCATGAGTTGGAGTGAGGTAAAGTTTCTTTTCTCATACTAGCATCCCAGATTGGTTCGGCATTAGTTAATAGATCCACAACCCTTGTTTGCAATTCCAAAATTCAAAAAGTTCTGAAAACTAGCAATAGGGGTTTTTGTGGGGCGGGGAAGGTATTTTTTTTTTTGTTTTTTTTTTTATTTTTTATTTTTATTTATTTTTAGAGAGAGGGGAAGGGAGGGAGACAGAGAGGGAGAGAAACAGCAATGTATGGTTGCCTCTCACACGGCCCTCACGGGGACCTGGCCTGCAACCTAGGCATGTGCCCTGACTGGGAATGGAAGGTATGTTTTAAGCATACTCCCTTGTCAGCAAAACCTCATCTAAACTGATGTGAAGCTATTTCTAGTTTTTATTGATTTCGCTTAGTATATTTTGCTGCAGAAATATTAACATATTTGATTGTGGAAGCTGGTCCAGTTGTGCTGGGAGAGTTATGTACAACTCACACTCCGCATAATCTCTCTAATCTCCCAAACGCCACAATGCTTAAAGTAAAGGATTGTGAACCTGTGTTACCCTAATAAGATGAGTTGATCAGCCTCTCCTTTTTTTTTCTTTTTCTGTTTATTTAAAGTAGTTTGCATAATAGAGGGGATAATCTGTCTCTCTGAAACGTGGGAAACTTATTTGTAAAACTATTTGAGCCGCGTGCTGTGTGTGTGCGCAAATGTTGGTGGCCGTGGTGGGTAACTTGCCTTTCCTGGGGATCGGTTTGATGGTGCCACTTGGCTCTGTAGTAACTGACTGGGCCAAGCCTTCCTGGTTCCCTTTGGGGAAACCTGGTCTTGAAATTCAAAGACGCTGAAGACACTAAAGAACAGTTATTGGGCCATTGGATTTGCGGAAACCACTGAGCTTTTGGCTGGACAGTTTGGGAGAAGAAGGCTTTGGGGGATTGTGTTTAGCTTAGTTATGGAGTCTGTATTTTACTTTTACCTCTAGGGGGCTGTCTTGGATCATAAATTGGCATGCTATTTTTAAAGCCATAACCTAAAATAGATTAAACGAATATCTGTTTAGATATGTATTATTTTCACACTTTACAGGTAGTGAAACTGGGCCTTAGGAAAGCTAAGTAACTTGCTTAATTCACAATAGTAGCATAAAGCAGATCTGAGATTTTTAACCTAGGTCTTAACAACACTATTTTCTCAGTTTCTCTCTCTGTCTCAGTCTCTCCACTTCCCTTTGATTTCTTTCCCATAAAAGAACAATAGTAAGGTGGTTAAATGTACCAACTCTAAAGTCAACCTACTTGACCAGTAAGGCTTGGCCCATACCAGTACCTATGGAGCAGAATGGCACCAGGAAATTGATTTTTATCAACAGTGAGTGACCCACCCTACTACCAACGTCTGGCTCTATCACCTACAAGCTGCGTGCCTGAAGGAGGGTGACTGAATTGCTCTGTGGCCCAGGTTCCTCATTGGTAAAAAGAGATAATACAGGAAATTTTCCGTGAGTCTTGAGCGTACACAGATAGATTTACCTACCACGTGACTCTGGGCCTGTGTTGCTAATAAAGTGCATGAAAGAAATCGGTCAGGACCCCGGAAGAAGGCACTAAAGGAACTGCTTCTTGGAGAACTAGTCAGAATCAGCAAAAACAGAGCAGAACAAAACAACAACAAAAACACCACTCAGCCTGGTGATGGACTTGCCGTTTATTTGTGAGAGCTCTACTATTTGGACTCAATCTAATAGACTATTAGAGAGCTCTACTATTTGGACTCAATCTAATAGACTTGTTGAATCAATAAAATTCCAAAAAACTACAAATGGAATTGGGACTAAGCTCCGTTACAAGCCAAACAATCCTGTGCTGATAAGGTAGACTTGTTTAAACCAGCCAATCACCTCTCCTTAGGAAACTCTGCCTTTTGACCTTATCAGCCCACCCACCCTTGTCTTTGGCCCGGGAGTCAGATTCCCGGGGCCTGTCTCCCTCGTCAGTTATTACCTACAGGCTTTAGCTCGTCAGCGTTGTTTTCCTACATTTAACCTGAAGACCTGCTCCCACGTGTCTGGACTTCCGTGCTGAATCGAGAGTCGTTGCAGAACCGGCAGCACGTTCAGGTCAACATTCACTACGTAGCATTATTTATTTTTTCTTTATTTGGGATAATGGTTTCTATCTCATGAGACAATGATAAAATGAGATGATACACATAGAAAGATGGGAACAAAGCCTCGAAAAATATGATTGCTATTGATGTTGAGTACCTAGAGGTCAGGCACTGTGGTCCGGTCAAAGGACACTCAGGTGCGTGTAACAGGAAGGGCCTGATAGAAGCCACACAAGTTATCTGGGCAGAAAGAATTTAATCTAAAGCATTGTTACCTCAGTATAATTGACCGGTTAACTAAAAGGCAAGAGAAGAACAGTAAGTCATCTTGCAGGCGGCAACTACAATAGTCCCTCTTCCCAGTCCCTTATCTGCAAGGGATGCGTTCCAAGATGCCCAATGGATGCCTGAGACCCAGGGCAGCACCAAACCCTATACAGTGGTGGACAAAAGGAGGTTTATAGTTGTGAGTACCTGAAACACAGAGTCTCTTCTTTTTTTTTTTTTTGACCAACTATTCTTCCAATAGTTTGTTCTTGTATTGTTATAGTCATAACCTATGTGTCTTTTCCCACACGAACAACTATAAACCTACCATTGCCCACCCCGTATGTACTGCCTTTCCCTATACACACATATCTTCTCACTTAAAGGAAGCACTTTCAGGCTTCTCTTTGGCATATCTGAATTGCCAGCATTACTACTCATGTGCTTTGGGGCCGTTACTAAGTAAAATAAGGGTGGCTTGAACACCGTGACACTGCGACAGGTGTTCTGATGAATAGAGACAGCTAGTCAGTGACTGATGGTGGGTAATATATGTGGCGTGGATACGCTGAACGAAATTGTTAACGGGATTAAGAGGGAAAATATAAAATTGCTATTGGACTGCCTTTAGGCAGGAGAGGAGCACCTCTCCATTTTCACGGGGACAGGAGAGATGGATTCAGACATGAGTGGTTTTTTAAACTTGGTGGTAGAAAGACAATGGGGTTCTTTTTTTCTAACAAAAAGCCAGTAAGCCCTGGCTAGTGTGGCTCAGTGGATTGAGCGCGGGCTGGGAACCAGGTGGTCCCGGTTCGATTCCCAGTCAGGGCACATGCCTGGTTGCGGGCCAGGTCCCCGTGAGGGCCATGTGAGAGGCAACCATACATTGCTGTTTCTCTCCCTCTCTTTCTCCCTCCCTCCCCTCTCTCTGAAAATAAATAAATAAAATCTTAAAAAAAAAAAAAAAAGCCAGTAAAATGACCTTGGGAGTTATGACCACTAGTCAAGAAGGGCACACGAGATCATCACGATTCTGTAACACACATTGTAGGTGATATGAGCTACAAGACTAGTCCTTAACGTCATGAGTAACTGTCAAAAGGGCTTATGGAATAGTTGTGACGGTCAGAAGAATCACCATGGATGTTTGCAATGCCAGATCTTACCAGGTGAAAATCTCTAGGCATTTGTAGCTTCACTAATAACCAGAGATGGTTATTAGTTAGGGCAATTAACACTAGCTGCTGTAACAAACAACTCCAAAATGTAACTTAGTAGAAAGTTATTTCTTGAGGGCTTCACTCTATGCAGTCAGTCAGAGACCCCAACTTCTTCCGCCTTAGGGTTTTGCCTCCTTCTAGGTCCACGAAGTCTTCTCCATTGAAGAGACAGATGGAGGAGAGAAAGGATCATGCACAGGATGGACCAGACCTGGAGGTGATACACATCATTTCCACTCACATTCTGTTGGCCAGGTCTCAGTCACATGCCCACACGTCAACAGCCACAGCCGAGGTCCCCATCAACACTGGCATCAAGCACCTGACAGGTGTGTAAAGAGGTCCCCAGGTGACTTTAGCTCTCAGCTCTCAAATTTTCCCAGGTGAATCACCAGAACCTGAGGAACAGAGATAAGCTGCCCCCTGCACTGTGCCCTGAGTGAATCCCTACAACTGTGTGATTCTAATCCCTTAATGCATTCCTTTTTCTCTATTATTCATAGTGTTTCTGCCTATCTGATGCAACTCTAATTGATACAAACCATGCACTTTAACAGAACATAATTGCCATTCTGAATGGTACAAGTGCCACACAAGCTAAGCGCCTTCAATTATTTATATCTTTTTAAAATGTCTCCCCAGATTCAGGAGGCTTTCATTTCTGATATTTAAAAGAAACACTATCCCAACACCATTGTCTCTTTATCCTGAGTGTTCATCTTTAAAACGTTTCTGTCAGCCCTTGCTGGTATAGCTCAATGGACTGAGCAGGGCTGCGAACCAAAGGGTCGCCAGTTCGATTCCCAGTCAGGGCACATGCCTGGGTTGCAATCAGGTCCCCAGTGGGGGACACGTGAGAGGCAACCACACATTGATGTTTTTCTCCCTCTCTCCCTCCCTTCCCTTCTGTCTAAAAATAAATAAATAAGATCTTAAAAAAAAAAAAACATGTTACTATCAGTTCTGGGTTTTTTATGAAAACGAAACCCCGCCCACTTACTACGTATGCAAATATTATAACCCACCAACAATAGAACCAAACTAAAGGGCACACTATTTAGAGGCACTAACACACAGGTGATTGGAGGATAAAGATAAACTGATGACCCCCAAGCAGGGGGCGCTTCATAAAGAACGAGCAGCGCGGTGTGCGCCGTCTGCAGAGACGCGGGCGAAGGGGCGGACAGGCCCTCCGCGCTCCTCAGAAGTGGCTGCGTTAGGGGGCCCGCCTATCAACGCTCATGACGGCCTCCAGTGAACTAGTGAGTTCGCGTTATAACTTACATTTATAGATAATTAATTGTACAATTTATTGCAGTTGCTACTTACTGTTTGCCTACTAGTAGGCCAATATTTCAATATTTCATCAACTGAAGATTTCATTTACTTACTTTTAGAGAGAAGGGAAGGAAGGTGCAAGAACTGGTTGCCTCTGACTGAGAATTGAACCAGCAACCTCTCGTCGGCAGGCCAGCACTCGTTCCCCTGAGCCACACCAGCCAGGGCAACTGTCTGGACCTTAATGGGGCATACCTGCTTAGCTGTCCTGTTCATCACAGTGCCTGCCCCCGTGGGGGCAAACTGGGTGATTTCATTGGAGGTCTTTTCCTACCTGCAAATTTCCCTTTCAGAAGCACTTCATTTGTAGAAGCGTTTTGTTTGTTCTTTTTAAACAGAAAAAACACTTTCCTTATGCAGTCAAACCCTGTGTCCTTATTCTGGGGTCCTTTCTTTTTTTAAAAAATCCATATATAAGTACATTAATGAGGTTTTTTTTTTACTAGTTTCTTAGTATACTATTGTACTAGTATACTTAGGTGTACAACCTGAGTCAGTATTTGTATGCACTGAGAAATGACCACACAGTTACAGAATTTTTATTCTTGTGATGAAAACTTAAAATGTACTCTCTTAGCAACTTTCAAATATGCAATACAATATTATAAACTCTACTCACAACGCTGTACACGAAATCCCCATGGCATTTACTTTATAACTGGAAGTTGGTACTTTTCTGGGGATCCCTTCTTTCCCAACCAGGGCTCCTCACCTTTTACTTCTCTTTTGGCCTGTGGTTTCCCTGACCTTAAAATAAATAAGGTGGACGTCCTGACCAGTGTGGCTCAGTTGGTTGGGCACTGTCCTGTGAAGCGAAAGGTTTCGGGTTCGATTCCTGGTCAGGGTACAGGCCTAGGTTGCAGGCCAGGTTCCCAGTTGGGGGCGTGAGAGAGGCAACCGATCAATGTTTCTCCCACACATCGATGTTTCCTTCCCTTCTCCTCTCTCTAAATAAATGAATAAAATCTTTAAAAAAATAAAAGGACCGGAAGGGTCCAGCCAGGACCACCGTTCATCCTGCTTCAAAGAGAAGGACACCGAGTGTCAGCCAAACCTGCTGGGATCCCAATCAGACCTGTCCTGAGCCCGCTCTTGCCCTTCCTACCTGCTCCAATCTGGATCTGACCCCAGGACTCTGGCTGGCTGCCTGTTGTCTACCAGGAACACGCTGTGCTTCCTTTTTCATGGGCTGGCTGCGGTCAGGGTGCCCCTCCCCAGCACCCGAATGCACAGGCACCTTCCCACACAGCACCCAGGTGCCCCCGATATCCAGAATGGGGGTTAGGCTCCAAGTCACCTTCAGGTCATGGGCGTGGGAGGCTGTGAGAGCAGGACTGCAGATCTTCCAGGAACCCTAACCTGCTCACCCCCCTCCATCAGCACTCTGGTGCGTCCCCCGGACACTCCAGCTCTCCCTCCAACCTCCATGCCCAGCCCCCTCCAGCAGGGTCTCTGCCCAGAAACCTGCGTAGTCCTCAAAGTGCGACTCATGTCACCCACACGCAGCCACAAAACAGTCCGGCGGCACTCGGGTGCCACCCGGAATCCCGGCCAGTCTTCTCTCGGTGAACTCGCTTCTCTCTAGCCACAGAGGCCTTCTCTGAGCTCCCGCGAGGAGCTGCTCTTCCTCGCCTCGGGGTCTCTGCCCTTCCTGTCCCTCAGCCTGGAACACTCCTTCTCTTCTTTCACCCCGCTGGCCACATCCAGTCCTTTAGATGTCATCTTCCTGGAGGTGCTCCCCCACATCTCCTATCTGTCATTCAGTTCAGTGCCTCTTATTCCATCACCGCGTTTCTCTCACAACGTATTCCAACAACAAGGTGCCATTAAACAGTTATTGGTTTACTTTTTGTGGCTATAAACTCCAAGAGAGGAGCTGCCATGTCGGTCTTTACGATGGTTCATTTAATGTGTCAATTTGCTTGGGCCATGGGGTGCCCGGAACTTTATTACGGGTGTGTCTGTGAAGGTGTTCCGGAGGAGATTAACATCCGAATCAGGGGATTCAGTAAGGCAGATTGCCCTTCCCAGTGTGGGTGGGGCTCATCCAATCCGTTAAGGCCTGAGGAGAACAAAAAACCGCGGGAGAATTCACTCTCTCTGCCTGGTTTTGATTAGGGACATTGGTCTTGGACTGGCACTGGAACTTATACCATCACCTTTCCTGGGTCTCCAGCTTGCTGATTGCAGATTTTGGGATTTCTCAGCCTCCATGATTGTAAGAACTGTTCCTTATAATAAATATCTCTATCTATGTAGAGAGATATTTATATACAGGTCTCCTTTTGGTTCTGTTTTTCTTGAGAACCCAGACTAATGTAGTCTTGTTTGTATTTGTATTCCCAGAGCTTAGAACTTAATAGGCATCTGATAAATATGCATTAAATGAATGAATGAATAATGCAAGTTGAAAGAAGACAGATGCAGAACTTTCACGCAAAAGGAGGTTGAGGGTTGTGAAGGGGAAGAGAGCGAGCCCTCCCGCTCCTCTCTCCCCGTTCCCATACTTAGGAGGGAGCCTCTTGACTTCCATGTCTGCCCCCAATTTTCCAGTGTTTTTCCGAATTTCCTTTCCTATCACATCATAGGAGAAAGTGTCCCTGTTTTCCTTTTTCAGATTGTTCCACCAAGCTTGGCCTTCAGAATCTTTCGTCCATCCCTTCCCCTCCTTCTCACCGAGGGCTCCCTGACAACATCCCTGTCCTCCGGAAGCAACTAAAGTCTGTGACCCCTGCCCAGCGGTCCTCTTCTGTTGCCGCTTCTCATTTCTGGCCCTCTCATCTCTGGCCCTTTGGTTATGTGCTCAGTGAAATCAGCAATGATAACAGCTAAAATATGTGAGCAGTGTATGCACCAGACAACTTAAGAGGCATTGCTGCCTTTAATGTTCACAACAATATTGTAAAATAGGTTCTAATCTTATCCCAGTTTTACAAACGAGGAAACCAGAGAGGTTAGGTGACTAGCCGGAGTGAGTGAAATGAATGATGTAGCTGTGATTGGAACAAGGCTCTGACTTCCCATCTCGCCATCTCCTTGTGTGCCTTTCCTGCCCTGGCTGGGGTAAAATACTGCAACGAAGAGCCTTTCCCCCACTGTCTGGCTCTTCTACCCATCTTCCTTCAAGGGCCTTCAGAAACTGCTTGGAGCCGCCCAAAGGCCCTTCACAGTGTGACCACCCCGCCCTCTGCTGGCACCAGCCTCTCACTGCACCTCCTGTCAGCACTTAAACAGCGTTTATTAGTTGAGTCTTTTGGAAGCAAGCCATAGGAGCCAGCTCAAGCCAACTTAAGGGAGAAAGGGGTAGGGTAGGTGGGGAGAGCAGGGGATGAACATTAGAAGGGTCATGGGGTAGCTCATGGATTCTAAGACAGGGTTGAACAGCCAAGAAATTGTCACGGAGGGGCAGGCCTAGAGCCCTCCGCAGCAGGAGGTCATAGGACTTTCTTCCTAGAGCACTGCCATCAACATGCTTCTGCTCTAATGACACTGAGACTTCTGTGCCTTGCCATTCAAATTCTGAATTCCCAGGAGACGATATCTGATTGGACCAACTGAAGCCAGGGGTTTTCCATGAGCAAGGACTAAGGCCCTGAGGCCTCTATGGTGGTTCACTTCCTTTACCTAATGACCGGTTGATCCACTTCTGTATTCCCACAGGCCCTCAGAAGTCTACAGAGCTAATAGGCATGCCAGTGTGTGTTGGGGGGTATGTGTGTGCTCAGCGGCTGAGCATCCCTGCTATGCCAGGCCAGAGGTAGGTGGCAGTGGCTGGTTCATTTGATGGTTCAAAAGTCCTGGGTGAGGGGGCAGGGTGCCTGGGGTGGCAGGATGCACTCGGGGAAGTGGCTATTTACCAACTGATATGAAATGTTTTAATTTTAACAGTTGGTTGTTCTGGGATGTGATGGTTGAATTTCAGCCCTGCCACCACAAATCAATTGCCTGCCTGTTGGCTCAGAGCCAGGAGTGACATCCTACGGGCCCTGCTGGTGAGCTGCCAGATCCCAAGTCACACTCAGATAGCAATGGTTTCCAGAAACACAACCATGTATACATATTTCTTGTCTGACCCCAGTGGACAGCATGCCATGTGCCTGTGCGGTGGTCCCAGCAAGCCTGCAGCTCCCAGTCTTACCTAGCCTCTTTGCCCCCAACTTCAAGGTCTTTACATGTGCTGTCCAGTCTAATAAGCACAACTTATAGGTGATTATCTAAATTAAAATGAAATAAAAATGTAAAAGTCAGTTCTTTGGGCACACCCGCCATAGCTCGCCGTAAGTGACTAGTAGCTACTCTAGAGGGAAGCCTGGATACAGAATGTTTCAGTCACTGCCCTGAGTTCTACTGGTCAGCGCTGGGCTGTGGGGTCTGTCTTCTGCAATTCTCAGGAATTGGCTGCTCAGGGCCACACTCTTTACCCTCTCTCCGGCCGGTGTCACCACCACATCTTTTCTCGCCAGTGCTTTTTCCTACGTTGTCTGACCCCTGCTACCACAGCACTGAGGCCGGTCAGCACACCTGTGGGTCAGCTGAGATAGAACTGGGCAATAGGAGTCAGACTCCCCTTCCTGAGGATCCCCCAAAACTTCATGAGTTAATTCTTTGGGGCTTGGGGAAGAGCTTCGGGGAAGGGAACCATTTGAATTCACCTGCAAGGAAAGAGGGGTGAGAGGCGTGTGTCTCTCTTTACAGTCATGATATTCCTCTGGTCTCTGTCCTCTTTATAGGAATCTAGTAGGAAGACAGAGAGACTCTTGGGCTAGTTCTGAAGCTGAGCCTCTCTGAGCAAACACTGCAGAAAGATGGCTGAAATCACAGCCTTCGGTACTCTGAATTTACGGTACCAGTCACTTCCCGGCTTGCTCTCAACTCTGTTCTCATCCTACTGTGCTCTTCTCTGTACAGCAAGAAGCTGGAAGCCTTTCTCAGATTTCTTTGTCCACTGGCTTTCCATTGGGTTTTGCCCTTGGGAGGTGCTGGTGGGACTTTGGAAGGCAGAGGGAGAACCCGTTTTTCCTTTTTCCAGGAGTGGTAGGAGCAGAAACGGCAGGTGAGTGCAGACTCCTGGGTTCCTGCTCCAGCAGTGCTCTTCCAGAGGTGGCAGCCACGGCAGGCACTACAGCAACCTCAGCAGCATGGCGCTCATATCTCTGGCAGTGCCAGCAACAGCCCCACGTGACTTCAGACCTCCAGACTGCAGCAAGAGTGGGAGCTCCTGGCTTCTTGCAGGGCGGCAGTGGTGGTGGTTCTCGTGGGGCAGCAGGCTCTCCAATTGACTTAGCAATGCAGCGAGCGTGGGCTCTGGATGGCATTGTTGCCCCTTTTGCCCCTCCAGCCTAGGGGTGGGAGTATCTTCCTCCAATCACAAGTACCTGGGTAACGGCCCTGTGTTTTGTTTCTCTAGCCTTTCTAACACTTTTGTGTCCAATCTCTTGTATTGAATTCCTTCTTTGAAATACCAGAATGATTTTTGTTTTCTCTGGAATGTGAAAGGAAATGGTGTGAGCCGCTTCCAGCTTCCTCCACTCTCTCTTTCCTTTTTCACTGGCTGGAGCCCCTAGGGGATGGTTGAACCACAAGGTAGAAGGAGCCCTGGTCCCAAATCCCTGTAAGAAGCAGAGCCACCCTTCAACCTGACACCAACCCCGGACTGTACATAAACAAGAAATAGGCTTCTATTGCACTTGAGTTATTGTATGTTTGTATCTATTTGTTACAGCAGCTTAGCCTTTGCCCCAACTAATACAGCACCTTAACCATGGTTTATATATTTATGTGAATATCATGCTGCTTGTGCCAGGCACTCTGCTAAGCACCTTATCCTCACATAACAGTAGCTCTTTTTATTATTCGCACTGACAGACTAGGCAACTGAATTGCAGAGAGGTTCAGTAAATTGTCCAAGGGCTGTCTGGCTTGGAAGTCTATGTACTTAGATAATAGGTAGACCTCTGATATACATAAATGTAATGTAATGTGGGTGTATATAGCTGTATAGATGGATAGAGTTCATAGTAACTCTTTGAAATAGATATATCTATAGGTGTGTAGATACAATTTTCTATTCCCATTAGATTTGTTCTCTGCTTGACTCCACTCTCTGCCCTCTCTGTGCTGCCCCCATGAGGCTGACTTGTGAACTACATCAGCTGCGTTTCTTTATCCTCCAGCTTCCTGTTGGGTTTATCCAATGGAAAATCCAAGGAGGAAACAAGGACGTGGGTATAGAAGAAAGTCAAGATATTTATTCCACTCACCGTCAATCTCTCTCTACCAGGTCATGCCTTGGCAATGGCTGTATCCTCTTACTGAAGTCCAGGGCCCCCACCGGAAGGCTCTGCTCTCTCTACTGGCCCTTTGAGGCCTAGTCTCCACTGGTGCTGGCCCCCTGCTGCTCCACCATCTCTTGTGTATTTCTCTCAGCCCTGCCCACGTCTGTGTAAATAGTTCTCTCTGTGACCTATCTTCAGTTACCTGACTGCCATCTGCTTGTTTCCTGTCGACACCCTGATAAGTGCAGCTCGTATGTATTTTTATACTTTAAGAACTTCTGCTGTCCTTGGTAGGAAGACCACCTATCCTGGGTTCACATTCTTTGGGAGGAGTTGACCTTATCTGTCAGTTCTAGGGGTAGGTAAGTGACTCGGCCCTGGCTAATCAGAGCACTGCATCCCTCTGTCATCAGTGATTGATTCTGAGCTTAGCATGGATCCCAAATCAGGCCAAAGAGAACCAGCGAAGGATGCTGACTGGCTGCTCTGGGGAAGAGAAGCTCTCTTCTTCTCTGTGGGACTCTCACCTGAGAGCATGTTGGCCTGGGGGTGCTGGCAGATATCTTGCCTTTATGTGGAACAAAGACCTGGAAAGAGGTCACATGTCAATCTCATTGTTTAAGCTCCTGAATCCAGCCATCCCTAAGTCCAATCTACTCCTGGGGTTTTCTCTTATTTGAGCCACTACATTCTCTTCTTGCTTAACTCACGGGGGCTAGATTTTTCTGTCATTTGCAACCAAGAGTCATAAATAATATAGAAATATGTCAAAATCGTATGTGTTTTCTGCAAGCAAACAGAAGTCACCTTTAGATATCTCAGAGAAAGAAAGAAAGAAAAGAAAAGAAAAATTAGGGTGGAGGGATGTGCAGTGGCTCATGGAACCAAAGGGAAAGCTGAAGAAGGAGGTTTTGGAAAGGACATGTACCCGAGTGGTCCCTGGGAATTCAGAGAGTGGGAATGAGTGGACAGCGGCGTCACCAGAGCACTGTCCTATAATAAACAGTGCTAACCATCTACTACTCCTGAGTCACTTTACTCAAGATTCAGATTAGCTTAGGCAAGAAAGAGAGAAAGAGGGAGTCCAATGAGCCTTGTACAAGCCTCATGCTCAATCCTTGCCCACAGAAAGGCAGGACACCTGAATTGATAGTCCTGCAAGACTGTATGCAAACCAGGCTGGGTAATTCCCCAAAGCGAAATCTGTTCTAGGCACTTTGCATATATCAACTCATTTTAATTCTCAGAGTAGCCCTTTGAAATAGATACTGTTATTATTATCCCTATTTTGCAGATGATGAAATTAAGACACAGAGAGGTAAAATAACCTGCCTGTGGTCACACAGCTGGTAGGTAAGTGATGAGCTGGGATGCAAACCCAGGCAGCTTGGCTCCAGAGTCTGTGCACTTTTCCCACTACACTATAGGGCTTCAGCAGCAGGAGGGGGATGAAGGCAGGGCAGGTCAAGATGCAAGGCCCCTGCAAGTAAAGCTCAAGGGAAGTATTATGGGGAACTTCTACTCTCTGTATCTTTTTTTTTTTTAGCCACCATGTATTAACCAGACCTCCCTCCTGCAAAAAAAAAAAAAAAAGATAACAGAGAAATTTCTATTTTGGAAAGTTAAAGAAAATCCTGCTTCACTAATAGAAACACGGGAAGGAGACCAAAGCCGGTGCTCTCACAGACACGAAGAAGACTGTGAAATATCCAGGACCTGGGGGAGTTCCCGCTGTCACCAGGCTGCACCGGCCCAGACCGAGGAAACCCAGGGAGGGAACCAGGAAGGCATTATCCATCACAAAGGCACTGTTAGGGACCGAAAAGAGGAGGAATGCTAGCCCTTTGGTGAAGCCAGTGGAAGTGGCCACTGACGACAGACCTCTGCTCTCGCTGAAGACCCTGCTGGGCTCAATTCCCTTCTTGCCCTTTTTCAGGGCCAGCCACACAACCGCGCTGTTTCTTCTCCCATGCTGCTTGCTCTGACCTCGCTCTGCAGCGCCTGCTCCTTCAACAGCATGGAACGAGTGTTGCCAAGGCTCTGAGCCTGAGAACAAGGCACAACAAAGTTCCAGAACTTAAACTCATTACTCTGGCTCAGCCTTTAGTGGCAGAAAAGTGGAAACTTCAGCTCTGTTCTGGACACTGCCCCTTCTCAGGAACACAGGTCAGTCACAGTTAAGACTGTGGGCTCTGGAGTCAGGCTCAGGTTGCCATCCCAACTTTGTCGCTAACTGGCTGTGTTACAATGGGCAAGTTGTCTAACCTCTCTGAGCCTCTGTGTACTACCATGAAATAAAATAATGATACCAGGGCTGAAATTCAGTCCGTATGCTCTCATACAGCTGAACTGGTTGTTAAAATATCAAAATACCTTCCAAATTGACTGGTAAATAGTTAGCAGTAGCCCATGGACCCCTACCTCCCTAGCTTAGCTCCCCTTGATCCAGTAACCAAAGTATTAACTCTTGGCAGAACAGAAACCTACTAAGTTCTTGATCTAGCACTAAAGCAGGGCATCGGGCATCTGTCCCGATTGGTAAAGCTCATGCCTGAAGAGAATTGTTAGATGTACATATATTTTAATCCTCACTGAAGGATATGTTTATTTATTTTAGAGAGAGAAGAAGGGAAATGGGTGGGGGGAGAGAAATATCGATTGGCTGCCTCCCTTATATGCCCCTGCTGGGGATTGAACCCTCAACCTAGGCATGTGCCCTGACCAGTAACAGAACCTGCAGCCTTTTGGTGCACAGGATAATGCTCCAACCAAATGAGCCACCCAGCCAGGGCAAGAGTTGTTAGATATTTTTAATATCACCCTTGGCAGTGGTCATCTCTGGAACTGAGATGATGCAGATAAAGGTCTTGGCAGAGAGTCTGGTACATAGCGAAGCAACTCAGTCAGTGTCAGCTGCTATTGTTGTAAACATCAAGCCTGAAGAGCAGGGGCAGTATCAGGATCAGGGTCTCAAGTGTTATGAACAGGTGAAGATAGGTTGTAACTGGCAGTTCAGAAACGGTCACAGGCCCTGAGAGGATTCATGGGTGATCCTGCCTGATTTAAAGAGCTAGAACCGGACCAATATATCCTGCCTCACCAACTGCCCTTGGCTTCTTCCTTCCCCAGCTTACCTGGGATTCCTGGATCACATGCTAGATTCCAGGGCCAGGGTGGGGACATCAGGAGAAGCACACATGGGCACTCCTGCAGTTCAGGAGCCCTACTGCTCCTGTTGGAATCCCATCTCTTGTTGGCCTGAAGCAGAGAAGCTGCTCCCAGGAGGCTGAGCTGTGCCTTTCTAATGCCTTGGGATATCAGAAAGAATATTCTGATCCAAGGTCATCCGCCATAAGGACGTGAAGGACCTTAAAAGAGAGGCAGCATTATGTGCTGGTTGAAGCCAGACTGCTTGGATTCAAATCCCAGCTCTGGAGCTTTACCAGCTCTGTGAACTAGGGCTAGTCAACTGCTTTGAGCCTCCATTTCCTTATCTATTAAATAGGAGTAATAACAGTACCTGCTTCATAGAGCTCTTAAGAGGAAAATAAATTAATATGTATGAAGTGTTAGGATAATGCCTGCCGCAGAGACATTCTCAGTTATGATAGTTATTGTTAAGAAGCTCACAAGTGTAGTGGAGCAATCAGACTCGTGCCCGCATGCTTCTGTTCAGGTGACAGGCGTTCTCCACCTTGCTGCCCTGGGAGTGCTGTGCCAGCTTCCACATTTTACAGGCCGGGAGCCCAGAGAGAGCAGGATCTTGCCCATGGTCATGTGCGGCGTCATTGGCAAAGATGGGACCCATGGAGTTTCAGACACCACTTCCAGCAACCCAGACTGCCTCTCCCCACTTCCTCAGGTTTGGGGGTGTTTTTGTGAGCAGGGATGAGTCCGGCCCAGAGCAGAGACGGTGCTCAGGAAGTGACAGAGTCAGGGCTTTCGAACACCTGTGCCTCTTGAGTCACCAACCAAAGGGGCCAGGGATTTGCCTGCCAGTGGAGCTGCTGCTAGGGCTTCAGGCCCCAGAGAGAAGACACAGCCTGCATCCGGGAGAATGGGACAGCCAAACGGATTCAGGGAGAGATGGGACTGTTCTGACAGAGAGGGAGAGAAGGGAAGGGGAGGGGAGGCGAGGCGAGGCGAGGCAAGGGACCCCCTGGTTGCTCTTCAGCGAGCCTGGAAGGGGAGTTTCTGGGACCAGGCTGAGGAGCTTCGCCTCCACCCTCGGCCTGCAGCTCCTCTACCCCGCATTCGCCCAGTCCACCTCAACTTCCGCTCCTTTGGCAGAAGCCCCGCCTCTTTCCCCGCGGCTCGTCAGCATTCCCGCTCCCGTTGGACCAAGCCCCAGATGCCCCGCCCCACTTTTGACAGCTGCCTAGAAACCCCTTCCCCGCACGTGGCCCAGCCGGAGGCTATCTGCTCCTACCTTTCGCCCCCAACTTGGAATAAAAGAGTTCTTTCCCACAGCCTGGGTCGGGCGTTCTCCGCGGCCAGTGCAGCTGGGCGGCCCGGCCGAACTTAGGGGAGACCCTCACGTGCGGGGAGGAGGTGTTCCCGGGGCCCTGAAACCTTCCAGACCCGCTCAGTGTAAACCGCCCCGGGTTTGTGTCAACATCCGAGGCCGGAGACTGGCGGCAGCTGGGGGCCGGCTCCGACTAGGGACGGGAAGATGGGAGGGTGGGGGAGTGAAGGGGTCTACGGGACAGGCGGAGGGGTCCTTTGGAGGGAGATCCCGAGAGGTCTTTGGGGGTGTCTGGGCAGGGCTTGGAATGAGGGGCTTTACGGGGCCCACGACCAGCGCGGGGCCGGAGGGCCTGGGCGCTTCGCCATTCGTGCTGGGCTCTCCGCGCCCGCCCACCGTCCTCTTCCGTTTCGAGGCGTGAGGGGCGTGAGTGTGTTGGAGGGGTGATGCGAAGGCGTGGGTTGCTGACCATCCCCTCTCCTCCCTCCCCACTCAGCTCCTCGGCACTGCTCTTCGCCTTCCTCCGAACTCGGGTGGGATACGGAGGGGGCACACACACACTGTGACTCATCCCCTCTTCCATCCCCACCCCCGCTGGGGCGCAGCAAAGGAAGGCTTGGAGACTAGGCTGTGGCTCTCCCGTTTCCATAGCAACCGAGCGGTTGTTTTTGAGAATCCACTTCAATCGTCGCCACTTCTCACCCCAGACTGTGGCCCGGGGTCTGAGCCTCGAGGGGGGTTACTGAGGCAGGTACAGCCCTCCTCCTTCCTCAAGACTCCGGGAAGGTCAGCGCGGGCGGGCGGGGCGCGCTCGTGCAGCGGGGCCTCACTGGCCACCCGGTCCCCACCTGAAACTCCGCCTGCCACTCTGCCCCAGAGGAGCCAATCAACGCCCAATCTGTCCGGGGTGAGGCGGGGCTTATACAAATCCTGTTGCCTCCGAGAGACACTTAGCGATTCAAGAGCTGGGAGGCGCCTCCGGCACGGACCTTGGAGAACCTGGCCGCCAACCTGCGAGCCAATCTTGGTCCCCGAGGCCGGTTGAGGCTCAGAGCCATCCAGCGACCCGGCAAGAGGCCTCAGGTAACGCGGGTGGGGCTGGGCGGAGGCCCTTGTCCCCTCACCCCCCACGCTCCATTTTCAGCCTCGTGTCCTGCCCGTTCTGATTCATCTCCCTGACCCCAGGTTCTGCCATACGGGGCAGCATCTGGAGGGTGGACCCCCACCCAAGTCCAGTCCCATGGGTCCCAGGAAAGGGGGCAGAGCTCCTTTCTTATCCCTAGCTCAGGTAAGAACAACCAAGGCTCTGGACCCCAACAGACCCCCCACACGCACACCTGGGGGTGCAGTGCTGCTGGTACTAGAGGAGGCACCAACCTCCCTCCTTTGGAGACAGGAAATCCACTGAGTCCCATAGCAACCTCCCACCTCCATAGATAGCCCCCACCCACATCACCCAGCCCCACCAGCAGCTCAGGTCCTCCCCCGCTTAAAAAACCCCAACCCTCCCTTCTGCCTTCCCACAACACTCTCTCAACAGCATCCCCTCTCCATGGTCTCAGTGCTAGGCAGAGACCCTGTGTTTGGCCGATTTTTTCCTGGCTGAAGGATGAACCAGGGGCTCCACCGCCCAGCAGACCACCCATACCTATCAGTCACTGCTGCAAAGGTCCCAGCTTTCTCCATTCCCCTCATCCCTCACAGCCAAAGCACCAAGTCCTCTCATTGTTCCTCTCAAATATCTTTCTAATTTGTACCTTCTCTGGCCTTCTTGCACTCATTCACTCCCTCTGAGTTCCTATCTTCCTGCTGCTCTGCAGGGGCTGTGCCAAAGCTCCATGTGGACTTTATTGCTCTGGGGAAGGAGGGGGGGGGCGGCGTGCAGAAAAGCTGGGTTCAAATCTTGCCTCTGCCTCAGTGCTGTCTGACTTTGGCCAAGTCACTTCCCTCTCTGATCCTTCATGAAATGAAGAAGGGGTCAGGACTAAGGGTGGACAGGATGAGATGATCTTGGACAGCCTTCAAGCAGTGATACACTCTGGTTCTATGGCTGATCATGAGAAAACAGGACCCTTTCCCTCTATCCCTGAATCATGAGGATGTTTCAAAGAGGAGGTCTGGGAGCCTTAGTTCTCACTGAAGAGACATTGCTTCTTATACAGGCCTAGGTCCTGGCCATCCCCCACCCCCCCACCCCCCACATACACACAAGCCTGGGCCCCATCTCAGCTGGTAGGAGTCCCTCCTAGACCAGCAGCCCACATGGCATGGACAGCTCCAAGGTAGAGGTGGCCAACAGGGCCACACTCTGTTTAGTGTCCCCTGCCTCTCATTAGCAAGGAGAGGGGGAAGACCTGGCTGCTGCCACTTTGGCTGCTGCTTGGAGAAGAGCAAAAGAAGGAGAGGAAAGAGAGAAAAATCTCCTGACCAGGGAGCTGTTGTCACCATGGCAACCATCTCAGCACCAGCTTCTCTGAAGCTGGGTGAGGGTGTGGGATTATCTCATCCCTCAGTCTCTCCCACCCTCACTGCCATCTCCCCATCTGAAGCCCACAACCCTGAACTCTGCCCTCTGGAAGAAGCCTCTGGGCACACAGGGCAGTGGCTTTGTGTATGGCCTTATGCCAGCTCCTTCACAGCTGGAGGGCAGCCCGCAAGAGGTAAGCAGAGGAGCCTGCACACGATCAGCAGGGCTACAGTGCGAACAGAACATGCCCCCAGTGCGCTCTGGCCTTTGCCTTGCTACTGATGGGCTCCGCTTTACCTTGGGTGAACCCTTCCTTCTGCCGGGTCTGGCTTATATTGTCTCTGAAGTTGGTGCAATGGCAGAAGAACACAGATAAAACAGCCTGATGCTGTTCTACGGAGGCAGATGGGGTTCTGTCCCTCATGTGATCCACCAAGGGGCATTCACAGAACATCGATGGGTTCTAGGCACTGCCCCTATGTCTCTGCAGGGCAGTTCTGAGCAGCCACAGAGGGACAGAGTAGGAACGCGTCGGGGGCAGCTACAAGAGGACAAATTTAGGAACAACAAGAAGAGCACTTTTCTCAGTCTTCGAGCTTCTCCAAAGTGGACTGGGTTGTATTTGGAGGGGATAAGCTCTTTGCCATTGAGCGAAAAGGTCTGGAGAACTTTCTATGGCTCAGGCAAGGGTTTAATGCAAAGGCCTCTCCCAAATCAGGCTCCATTCTAGAATTCTTAGAGCTCCAGGTGAGGGTCAGAGAGCTCTGAGGTCTCCGTCGTTGTGGGGCTCAACTCCATAGCCTCACAGGGTCTACCCGTGCCCGCGGTGCTGCTTCTGTGCTGCTGACTGTCCAGGCCCACAGGCTGATTACAGCCTCATGAGTCCAGGAAAGAAGGAAGGGTATTAGGGGAGAGGAAGACAGGTCAGCAGTAGGTGAGGTAGATTCTGGCTGGGAGAGGCTTGGCTTGAAAGGAGTATATAGTTGTGAGGGGAGCAGTGGGAGGTGAGGCTAGACCGGTGGGCACCTTGACACCAGACTCTAGAGGATTCTGGAGTTTGAGGGGGCCTGTGGACATGGCTGCCTCTTGCCTATATTGTACTCCTGGGCAAAACCAGGAAAGACATTCTCTTGGAGGAGAGGAGGCAGAGGAAAGGCACTTCCTCTGAGGCAATTGAGTCTACGGGCATGGCTTGCCTAGCAGGGTCCCAGCTGGACTTCAGCCCCCTTGGCTGTGCCTCTGGCCTTGACTGCGATGAGAGAATGAACATAATGAAGTTTCCCCGAGCACTTCAGAAGAAGGAACAATAGGATTTGGTGGCAAGTTGGTCCCGGGGAAAAGGGAGAGGGAAAAATGAAAGGTAACTAACGTGGCATTTCCTCCTTGGGATGAGGGGGAAGGAAGGGGCAATGGAGAGAAAAGGACAGCGAGAGGTTGAAGATGAGTTTGGTTGTAGATGTGCTGGGTTAGAGGTGCTGGTGGGCTACCCCAGGGGGTGGATATTTCCTGGGGGTCAGACACCATGGTCTGGAGCTCAGCAAGATGGTCTCACTGAGGCTAAGAGGGAGATCAAAGCTATGGTTTCCCCAAAAGGCAAGTAGGAGTGGGGAAGGCTTGAACTGGACAGGAGTGGCCATGATTTGGAAGGGGTGGTTCAGGCAGTAAGTAGCATGGATTCAACTTAGGTGCTTATCTGGGCACTTCCACTGACCCGCTGTGTACCTCTCTGGGTTTTCACTACCAAAAGGGGATGATCTTAAGGGGCACTGCCAGCTTGGACCTGCTGACCTAAGAGCTAGAGGAAATAAGGAGAGGTGAAGGAGGAGAGTCCTCCTTGGGCCTGGGACCAAATGGGGGCCAGGAACAGGTATCACCCCAGATAGAGAATTGTGGGAAGGAGAAAAGGGGCAGAAGGTGAGAGCCACACAGACACTGTGATGCACACAGCAACTGGGCGCACTGACAGATCTGCAGTCTCATGCGCTGACGTGCTCCCACCCACACCCCGCACCTCATGCAGACACTCAGGCGCATTTCACAGGAGACAGCGACAGGGGCTCTGCCTCGCGCACCGGACACCTCCACCTCTGGGTTCTCTGCTTCCTTGACGATACCCTGGAGTCTTTGGCGTGCTTTGGACTTGAGGAGGGGGCCGCTGGGTTTGGAGTCTGCCTCCTTCCGCCCATGGTGTTCCAGAGGCATCCTTGACTCTGGTTCCAGTGCAGCTGTTTTGAGCTCCACATTTCCAGGTTCCTGAGGATGTCATGCATCCTTCTCCCTGGCTTCTCCTGGGGGCATACAGGATTCTTCATCCTCTGAGGGTGGTAGGTGGGGGAGGATGTAGCTACCCCCACTGCTCCTTGATCTTCCTTCTGGCCCATGAGAGTAATCTGAGGCCCATAGATATACTGTAACTAACTTGAGGTCATGCAGCAAGGGAGGAGGCATGGGACAGACCAATTTCTGGTTGTTTATGGAGCTCCCAGAAGTAAAGATTAGCAGCCACACTAGCCTGGGCTGGGCTGTAAGAATGGCATTCCTTCTGCTGACCTGAGGGCTTCCTTTTTCAGAGTGCCTTCATGACAGACTACCCTGGGGTTGGAGTCTGGTGCCATTCCAAAGACTCCAGGCAGGTCAAAGTCCCCACCCAGGCCATGTCTTGGGAAACTCGAGCTCTGGAGAGACATTCCTCCCCTGGAATTCAGACAGGCTGCCCACCCAGCCTCCAGGGCCTGGTACGGCATCGCTCTGGCCAGGCTTTCTGGAGAGGGCTGCACCCCCCTCTGCAAACGCTTCTCCTGGCACAGGCTCCCTGAGGGGCTCATGTTCCAGCTGAGGACTGACTCTTCATCCACCCCAAAATCGCTTCATCCGCTCAACCCCAGATGTGAGCATCTGCCCGGACTCCTCCGTCCCTCTCACCTCACCTCCATTCAGTCACCAAGCCCTGCCAATGCCCACTCCTCACAGGTCTCAGCCCATCCCCCTCTCTTTGCAGCCCTTACCTCGGCGTCATTGCCTCTCACCGCAGTGTGCAGCAGGCCCCTCTCTGCTCTCCTTACCGCCCCGCCCAGGCCATCTTGCACACTGTAGCCAAAGGAAAAATTCTAAAACACCGTCCTTCTCCCTGGGTCCCCAGCACCTAGTCCAGGACCTGCCATACTGGAAGCCTTCTGTAAGGGTTGCGGAGTGAATGCTATCTTCGTAGCCTTTGCTTTAAATCCCCAAGCGCTCCTGTCCCCTCTGGGTAAAGGCCAAACTCCTTGGCATGGTTTGAAGGTCCTTTACAACCAGCCACCTAAATGCGAGTTATTGAAAGTTGGCTCGTGTCTACTTTATCCACATGACTAGCACAGGGCCCACCACACTGTCAGCCTCAGTAATGCTCAGGGAACAAGGGAGGTAAGGAAAAGATGGATGTAGTCAGGGCCATCGGTGCTACCAGCTAGGACTTCTACTTATACAGGAGGAAACGGGAGAGAAGCTTCCTGCTGGGATGACCTGGAAGACCTTGAGGGGATAACCTGGGGGATGGTGCCAGTGGGGGGCACATGAGGAACCTGCCTGGGTCCCTGGTAGGAGAGGAGCCTGAGAGGCGGTGGCGCTGAGTGTGAAAGACCTGAAAAGCAAGGAGGGAATTGAGACTGTAGTCTGTGGGCATGGGGAGCGATGGAAGGTTAAACCGGAGAGGAGAGGATGAAGGATGTAGCACCACTCAGTGAAAAGAGGAGAGCTGAGACCTGAAAGGCTAGGGACCCTGGGTGCCAGGAGAAGAAACCTGTAGGAGAGAGGAGCGGCCTGCTGTGGAGGCCCTTTTATGGGGGAGAGTAAGGAGGGGAAGGGACCCCCCCGCCCCGTGTTGTGGGGTAGGGGTGGAGAAGGGAGGTAGGAAATCCTGTGGGAAGCGATGGGTGATGGATAGAGCCCAGCTGTAGGAGGATGGGGCCTGTCGAGCCTGGCGGTGAGAGGAGGGATACCGCCCCTGCCGTGGAAGGAGGGACCCTGGCTGTGGGAATGTGGGTTTGTTACAGGTGGGGGCTGTTGTAGAGAAAGGGAACCCTGGTTTATGGACGTAGAGGACCGCTGCTGAGGTGAGGGCCTTGCGCCTGTCCCCCAGGCCCCGCCATGGGGAAGACCAACAGCAAGCTGGCCCCAGAGGTGCTGGAGGACCTGGTGCAGAACACCGAGTTCAGCGAGCAGGAGCTGAAGCAGTGGTACAAGGGCTTCCTGAAGGACTGCCCCAGCGGCATCCTCAACCTGGAGGAGTTCCAGCAGCTCTACATCAAGGTGGGCGGGCCCGGGTGTGCGGCGGGGGCGGGGCCGGGGGCGGGGCCGGGCGCCGAGGGGGCGGGCGGAGGGGCGGCCCGGCTGCGGCTGAGCCCCGCCCCGGCGTCCCGCCTCAGTTCTTCCCCTACGGCGACGCCTCCAAGTTTGCCCAGCACGCCTTCCGCACCTTCGACAAGAACGGCGACGGCACTATCGACTTCCGGGAGTTCATCTGCGCCCTGTCGGTCACTTCCCGCGGCAGCTTCGAGCAGAAACTCAACTGGGCCTTCGAGATGTACGACCTGGACGGCGACGGGCGCATCACGCGCCTGGAGATGCTGGAGATCATCGAGGTGCGCGGGCTGGCTGGCGGGGGTTGGATCGTGGAGGCCGGGATGTGCTGGGGAGGCGCGCCCCCTGTCTTCGCAGCCGGGCCCTTCCCTGGTGCCGCCCTCTCCTGCCTCGCTGCTCCCGGGCCTGGGGGCCTCCCCCAGCACCCACCTCCCCGCCCCGCCCCGCCCCCGCCCCACGTGGCGGGATTCGGTGGCTAAGTAGCGTCGGTCGTTGGGTGCTTGGTATTGGACGGGTAAGTGCTTTACCCACCAACCCTAGGGGCTAGGTGCTGTCAGGAAACCATTTTATACGGAAACGTAGCAACTGGTGGTTCATGATTCAAATCCAGGGGAGTCTGACTCCAGAGTCGAAGTTCTCTTAGCTCGTTATTCTTTGCACAAATATGCACTGAATGCCTGCCACATGTCAGGCACTGTTCAGAGGTCTTGCTTTCATGGGACATTTTCTCTAGTGAGACAACTTTAAAACAACACCACAATTATGTTATGTCAGGCAGTAAGTGTTATAAAGAAGATAAGCAAAGCACAGGGGAGAGAGAGCATGGACGAGCGCAGTTTTCTGAGGTGAAATGTGAGCGGCTGCCCGAATAAGGTGAGGGGAGCTAACCGCGTAGGTGTCTGGGAGGAGGGTTCTTTGCACGGGGAATAGTACGTGCAAAGACCCCGAGGTTAGACTGTGTGTGCGGTGTTCAGGGCGAGGTCAGGAGGCCCGGGTGGTAGAGAGAGGTGAGCAAGGGAGAGTGGTGGGAAGGAGGTCGGGTAGGCAGCCAGGAGCCCAGTCGCTTAGCATCTTATAGCCTGGGGCGGAGACGCGACTATTCTGAGTGAGATGGGAAGCCGATCACAGTCGATCTGTAGGGAGAATAGACTAAGGGGTGTGGGGAGTGCATCAGAAGCCAGGAGACTAGTTGGGAGGCCTCCACAGAAGCCCAGTAAGGAGCTGATGGAGGTGATCCTGTGGAGAATCAGTCAGTGGGGGTGGTTAGATACGGGATTTATTGAAAAATTCGGGCTGACAAGGTCAGCTGAAGGATTGGATTCGGGTGTGAGAGAAGGATAGTCAAGAATGGTGTCAAGGTTTTTGGTCTGAACAACCAAAAGGATGAATCTGCTATTTCCTGAGACAGGCAATGCCTGGGGAGGAGCAGGTTGGAAGTGAAGAGTTGGGTTTCAGACATATTAGTTTGAGCTGCTCATTAAATAAGCCATCTGAATGACCATACATCACCTGCCAGCATCCTCAACATTTCCCAGTGTTGTCCCTGCCCACTCCCAAACCCCCACCATTGACCCCCAACCCCCGCCCCCTGTGCCTCACCAGGCTATCTACAAGATGGTGGGCACCGTGATCATGATGCGCATGAACCAGGATGGGCTCACGCCCCAGCAGCGTGTGGACAAGATCTTTAAGAAGATGGACCAGGATAAGGATGACCAGATTACTCTGGAGGAGTTCAAGGAGGCGGCCAAGAGCGACCCGTCCATTGTGCTGCTGCTGCAGTGCGACATGCAGAAGTAGAGGGTGGAGGCTGGTGAGGGGCAGGGCCCCTGGCCGGGAGCAGTGTGGCCACCTCCCAACCCCATGATCTCTCTGGCTGGCCCTTCCCCAGGGGGAGGGGTACTCCAGCTTCACTCTCTGGCCCACCCACCCCTCTGTCCAAGCCCTTGCTCCCTCAGTCAAGATCTTTGAGGGACCACCTCACCCTGGAAAAGAGGCAGATCCTCAGGTATCCTGTGGTCTAGCACCACCCCCAGTCTTGGCCCAGAACTAACATCCACTGGCCATAGGGGAGTTGGCTTTTGCCCCTATCGGTAGGGTTAAGGAGGGAGGATGGTGTTCTGCTTTGAAAGTCTGTTCTTCCTGGGATTATGCCTTATAGAATGTGGCCCCACAAACCCCAGTTAAAGGGCCAAATTGGCTCTGTCCTGTGCTGAAGACCTAGATCCCCTAAAGGTGGTCTCTGCCCTGCCCCCTCGACTCTACCCTTCTGGCCCCCGTCTTCGGAGCATTCATTCAGTCCTTTCTTCAGCCAGCGCTCACTGAGCAGCTGTTCGATGCCAGGCACCTGCAGGTGCTAAGGATATGGTAGCCTACAAGACACATTTTGTGCACTCTGGAAGCTCATAGAGCGGTAGGCGGACTTCCAATGGCCAGAGTCACAGATGGGGATGTCGAACACAGCTGAGCCGAGGGTGCGGTAAAGCTGGTTAGTTTGAGAGGAAGTATTAAATCTTTCCACCCGGTTCTACACAGAGCTGCAGAAGGATGAAATGAAAAGTGTTTGGAGGTCTAGGAACCGTGTGAGTGGAAGTTTTCGGAAAAATTTAAATTTATGTAATACTTATTTTTTTCAGTACCCTTAAAAGGAGCTGAAGTCATTTTATTAGTTTAGGGTATTAAAACATACTTTATATTACTCGATTTCTTATAAAGGGATCAAATGAATGTAGAAATGCCACTTTTCATGGGGAAAAAAGAGCTGAGAAAAAAAGAGGGAAAATACCACTAAACTCATCAGAAAACACGTTTTTCTTATCAGGCTAAATCCTGAGCTGCGCCATCAGCAGCTTCCTTTCTGATGATCTCTTTCAACGCAGTGAACAACGCTGTTGCACACTCACCGTGGTTGGGTGCTGTCTGCAGAAACACACACACACACACACACACAAAGTTTGCCAAGAGTAAGACAGCATTTCCACATCTTGGTAGTTCCTTGGTGGATTTGGTCTACTTTCAAGGATGGGCTTGTTCTTTCACTGCTACAGAAGCAGAAGGAGCTAGAAGAAGAGGACCACCTGGCCACTGTTTAGGCTGCCAGGGTGCGTTTATGGACCAAATGCTTAAAAATGTACCAGGCATGCTCCATTTGAAAAGCTTTCTCTAACCCCAAATCCTCAATCTGCCAGGTAATTCATCGTCTTCTCAGTGCATTGGCTTTTTTCCAATGTCTGCTTTCTGATTTTGGATCCATGGGCTATACAGCTGCATGCTTTGCTAGAAAACTCATCTTGCTTCTTCAAGTCTTTCACTTTACACTCTTGTACTTGTGGTCAGAAATTAGCTTTGATGTGCAGTGACAGTTGATTTCCTCTTGAGCCACTGGTGACAACAGTCTAGTACACAGATGCTGTCAGCCCAGGGTGGGAGCAGGGAATGGTTGCTGAGTTGGAGGGGTGCAGATTGTATCAGCAGGAAAGCAACGCAGCATGCATTTTACTTCTGAGTGTTCACCTGTCTTCCCTCTCTGCAGGGGGAAACTCTAGGGGATGCTGACCTTTGGTCTCCAACTCTATTGGACCTTTCTTCTTGCTGCTCTTGGAGGTAGCAAGGCCGCTGGGTTGCCACCCTCTTTCTCTCCTCCTAGGACCAGCCACATGGTAAAGATGGGGAACTCACATCCTCAGGAAGTAACCAGCATGCTTTTATCTAGTAGCACCTCGGAGGATGTTCCATTGCTCCCGGGAGCTGCCCACTGGGTGTGTCTTGTGCTGTCAATGCGCCGCAGGTACAGGCACTCAACAGCCCGGCTCGGCTGGCACTTCCCATGGAAGGCTTTTTACAAAGTAGGGTTCCTCTCCCCCAAATGTTGAATCTAACCCAACTCCCAATCACACAGAACTTAGGATTTTTGAAGACTTGCCACCTACTCCCTCCCATTCTACACTCAAAGCTTAGGGAAGTGAGGATTTCATTCCCTTTCTCTAGACTTGGGAACTGACGCACAGAGTGTCCGTGGTGCAGAAGCACACAGTCAGGAATTGATTGGCACAGCACCAAGACTTGAACCCAAGGCTCTAAGCAGGTTTCTTCCCTTCAGAGTCGTTCTTGGGCTCATTTTTTTTTTTATTCTGGGCTGTGCAGAGACCGACGGTGGGGCCAGCTAAGTTGGTTATGGTCTTTAACAGCTTCCTGCTAAGGCTGCGGTCTTCCAAAAAGAAATCGAATCTTGGTCGAAGACCACATGTTCAAGTATCTTGTTTTCTGTTTCTGGGCAGCTCTACTAATAAGTCAATGCTGCGCTAGGAGGGTTCTGACTCAGACCCCGGGAAGCATCTTGCAATGTTTTTACCATCATCTTCCTCCCTCAGAGGACTGCTTTTGTTTTTCCCCAGCTGGTAGGCAAGTCCTACCTGTGAGGGTGTGTTTGATCACTCCAAGCTTTTGGACACACATCCCTGGGTGAGGTTTGCTGGTCAGGCCAAAGATTCTCATTTAGCCCATCAGTGTCGGACACGTAATGCCAGGCCAGAAGCCGGGCCCACCATCTTGCTAATGGGAGGAGCCACAGGCAGGCCAGGTCTTGCTCCTGCCTGCTCCTGGATGTCCCAAGGACTGTGCTCCAGAGCTGCAGTAGAGCACTGGCCCTGCTGTGAGAAGAGAGGCAGTCCTCCCATCTCTGCCCCAGCTGCGAGGGACCTGTCACAAAGCACACGGTTAACAGAGATTGAAGGATGACTCGCGTAGACTCAAAACTATACAGACAGTTAAAACATTGATATATACAAACTCTCCTTTGAAGTTCTGGATCTTCTTGCAGCAACTCTGAATTGCAAAATTCTAACATCTGCCTTCTAACGGTATTCTGCTTTCATTCAACCTTTGAGCTAATTGATGGATGAGCTCCTTCCTATCTCTAAAAATCATCAGCAAGGGCTACTTCAGATGGCCACTCCAGCCCTTTGAGCTCTAGCCAGGGTTGCATAACTTACCTGAAATCAAAAATTCAGAAAAAGGAAGCTTATATGCAAAGGCTCTGTATCTTTTCCTGATGATGGCAGAGTCCCTAGAGGTAGAAATTCATTCTGCCTCAGAGAGAGAGAGAGAGAGAGAGAGAAGGGGAGAGAAAGGAGAGAGAATAAGAGAATAAGCTGGGGTTTCTAGGCAAGGTAGTAAGCTGACACTGTAAATACTTTTACACAAAACTTTACTAAAGCAACAAATATTTCCTGAAGATCCACCCTGGGGGAGGCTTTGTGCTGACTTTAGAGATCATTGTGGGAGAAGAATACATTTCCTACATGTTTTATTCATCAGTTTTGAAAAAAATTCAAGTCTTGCCATTGAAAAGTCTCAGAAAAACATGGGATTGTCTTTCTGAAATTTTCAGGGTTTTACCTTTGCCAGAGTGTGGGGGCAGGACCAGGCCTCCCTGGATGTCTGGCCCCTCCTGCTTGGTGGAGGTTCCTGGAGTGAGGAGGCCTGGGGCAGGAGAGGGTGGTGGGTGGCACCGGGGCCCCTCCCAGCTCACCACTGTGGCTCCTGTCCCCTTCAGATGTGCTGCTCCCGGCTGTGCTCACAGTGGCTGTCCTCACTGTTCAACCCTGTGCTGTGTGGTGTTTTTCTCACTGACAGTGAATAAAAGGTGTGACTGCGCTGAGGGTTCCTTCTGTGAGCTGGGATAGGGCTGGGGGAGGTGGAGGGGGAGCTCACACAGGGGAGCACCTCAGCCACTCCTTGGGACTGAGGTCCTCGTTCTAGCAAGGGCGCTGGTTACATGAAACAGAGACCCACTCGATAGTTCAAAGGAAGGATTGAGCAAATTACAAGGGACCCTAAAGATGGAAAACCAAGAATGATTGGGCCTTATGTGAACTAGAACTAAGAAAGGGCCTCTCTCTTCTCTGGGCTGCACAGGCTCTCACCCCCTTGGCAGCATTTGCGTCTGTGTTCTTTTCCGTGGTTTCTCTTCAGATTTTCTAGTTTTCCCTGCACAGAGTGGCTGCATGCTAGCCCTGTACCAAGACTCACCGGTGATGACAATGCTCCTCTGTGTCTCAAGCAAAAGAATCTGATTGGTTCAGCTTAGCTTTCGGTGGGACCCTTTGGTCCGGTCGTCTATAGCCAGACCAGGTGCTGCTATGTGGGGTCTGCAGGTGGAGCAGTTCCCCTAGAAGGGAGCTAGTGGAGGCGGATAGTGGGGCTTAGTTTCTCCCGCTGTCCAGTGAAGGCTTCATACAAGCCCAGATGAGTAGATAGTGGGCAGTGGGGAGAAAGTTTGTGAGCCGGTGTCACAGTGGTCCCTGTGGTGCCCTCTGCACGAATTAGGAAAAGGGGCCCCCTCTGAGTGGAAGCATTCCCATAGGTATGCAGCCAGACCAGTGGCTGGCACCTTTGGGCTAATTAGAAAAACATGCCCCTTCTTCCGAACAAACACAACCTGTTATGCCAGGATGCACGTGGAGCGAGACCAGAATTTCAGCCTCCACCTGCCATGCTGGTCAGAGGCTGTGTAGTGCATTACCTGCTTGTTCCACCAGGGGTCCCCAATCCCCAGCCACCTGAGCTCCGCCTCCTGTGTCGTTCCACAACCTACCACCCCCCCCCCCCCCCCCCCCCCCCCCCCCCCCCCCCCCCCCCCCCCCAGCCGCCAGTCTTCCACAAAACCGGTCCCTGGTGCCAAAAAGGTTGGGGACCTATGTGTTACACACTATTCGCAGGAGCCCAGCCCAGAGCCCCAAGACTCCTACTGACCCAAATACGGTAGGGGCTGGGGATGGGAGTTGATGGTGAAGAGTTCTTCTCAGAAACCCCCCCAATAGTCAGAGTCGCTGTTCCCTGATGGGCTCTGGGAGCAGTGGCAGCTGCGGGTGCCTGCTTCCTCCTGAAACGCTCAGTTGCTTTTTACAAGGGCTTTCTCAAGGACACTCGGAGGGGGCCAGCTTCCTTGGCAGGAAGCAATTAGGATGGAGGAAGGAGGCTGACCTGGCCTCAGGGCAACCATGAACCTAAGGAGGTGACTCAGAAGTCTGAGATCTTGGGGCAGCTGAAGCCACACGGATGGGGGTGGGGGAGTCCTGCCTCCTGCCTGTCTTGGATGTTCACGATCTCCTAAAACCTTTCCCCTCAGGCCCTCCTCATCTCCTGTCCAGGTTAGTCCACCTCCTGCTTTCAGGCTTGCTCTCCGCACCATTTGTCTGCCCCAAAGAAACCAGAGTGATCTCCCTAAAGCACAAATCTCACCGTGTCAACGCTTCAAAAGTCTCCCCTGCCCTCGGTGTCATAAACTCCTTAAAAGTCTCTCAAGGCCCTGCGTGACCTTCCATCTGCTGACTTCAAAAGCCTGTTCTTCCCCCACCTCCCTTTCCTGCACCCTGCGTTTGAGACACCCTGAATTTCGCTAAGGGATCTCCTAGGCTTCTGCACCCAGATACAAGCCATCGCCCCTCTCTTGGCCACCCATGCATTCTCCCGTCTCAATGATCTCCTCTGTGAAACCCTCCCAAACCTCATACAGTGGGCCCCTCATGGATATACAGTCCAGCACAGTAATCACACAGCTTCCCATGTGACTCCCTGTCAGATGAGCTGGCACCTGCATAAGTCTCCAAGCAAAGCGGGCTGGACTCGTTGAGTCCAATTCAAACAAGCTCAAGTAAAAAGGGAGGCTTAGTGGCTCATGTAATTGGGAAGTTCAGGCTCTGCTGGATCCAGAGGCTCATTGTTGCACCCCCCCCCTTCTGCTTCCCTCTCTGTGTGACCTCATTGTCCTCCAGATGGGCATCTCCCCTCGTCTGTCACTTGCTTCAGGGGAAGGTGGGCTCCCAGGACCCATTGTCTCAAATCAATAACCCTGGAGAAGAAAGAGTCAGATACCCCAGTGCCCCTATAAGAGTATGGGAGAGTGGCCCAGCTGGGGCCATGTGCTCATCCTTGACTTAATCTCTGTGTCCAAGGAAATAGGATTCTACAGTTGGTCAGGCCTAAGTCACATGCCTACTCCCATGACCAGGGAGGCAGGGAAGCAGGGCCAGTTACCAGAAGAAGAGGGTGGGAAAGGTTGCTAGTCAAAAACAAACAAACAACCAAAAAAAACACAAGACAATAGCCACTGACTTTTGGGGTGGGGCGGGGGGGTTGTTGAAGTTCTGTGGAGAATCTTATGGACATTTAGAGGTGGGCAGTGTAGCCATGGCCTCAGCTGGGACTTGGGCAACGGTTGGGACCAGAAGCAGCTCCCTCTCAGGGCAGCAGGTTCCTCTTCTGTGAGGTCCATACTGCCTTCTGCACATTGGCTCATTCTGCTCCAGAGCTTCTGCTCTCTTAGTTCCATGTTGCACACGACTACAGCTCGCTAAGCCTCACCCAGATCTCTGGGATGCTAACTGTATTTCGCAGCATCCTCAGCTTCACTCTTGTGACGCCTTCCAGTCCCTGTTTCCCAATTCCCAATTCCCAAAGTTGATCTGGCCCAGATCAACTTTTCAACCCAGACCACATAAGTCAAAGGTCATGGGACAGCATGAGGCTGGCTCACCCTTGTGTCAGGTGCTCACTCCCACCCGAGTAGCCACCCCAGACATTCTTCCTAAGTGGCCTCTTCCTCCTCCATGAGGCACCTGAGAATAATTGACCCCTTCCTAGAATTTCATTATTTATTGCTGTGTAACAAGTGACCCCAAAACTTAGTGCTTAAAACAACAATTTATTCTTTTTTTTCATGACTCTGTGGGTTGGCTCGGCTGTGCTGGGAGGCTTTCCTGCTTCATGGCTGGGGTCACAGCATCTCACTGGCGCTGAGCTGGGGCAGGGACAGCTGTGATGGCCTCACTCATATGCCTGGCAAGTGATGTTGATAGTCGCTGGGGAAATCAGTGTTCTCCACTGGCTATTTATCCTCCAGGGCTGCTGCGCCTCAGCATGCAGACTTTCTGGAAGGGCAGTCCAGACTTCTTTATCTCATAGCTGGATCCCAAGAGGGCAACAGTGGAATCTGAAAGGCCTCTAAGGTTTAAGCTCGGAAACTGTATAACATTGCTTCTACAACATTCTATTAGTTAAAACAAGACGCCAGGTCAGTTCAGATTCAACTTCACCTCTGGATGCGAGACGTGTCAAAGTCATATTGCTACAGGGTGGGTAGGATGGGAGAGAGTTTGGAGTCATCTGTGGAAAGAATCTACCAAGGCTGGAGAAGGGCAAGTGGAAACACTTCCCCAATCCTAAAAGTTTTGTTGTTATTATTTCCCCCTTCCTCCCACACAAGGTTTGGTTAGTTCCTCTCAGGGTGGCAGAGTCTGTCTGGGTCCCTCCATTCTGTACCCTCTTCCAAGCAAATGCCCCCCAGGCTAAGCCAGCATTTTCTCCTGCTGCTCCCACCCACCTGTGCACACTTCTAGGCTTACACAGAGATGCCCCTTGTCAGTTTCCTAGCCTGTGCCTTGGGATGGAAGGCGTTAGTGTCTGCACCCCGGGCTCTCCACCAATGTCCTGAAACTCCAGGATGGTGGTCCAAGTGTCTGATTCTGAAGCTTCTCTTCAACCCTCCCTCCATCCAGCCACTTCATAGCCTGTAACTGATCATACCAAGCTTGACAGGTGGGACCTAGGAGTGCGCGCCCCCTGCTGGCCATCGAGAGCCCAGCAGGAACTTGAGTTCAGAATCTCTGGGGGTCTCTCAGGTCTGGGTCCCCGACCAGGCAGAGGAGAGCCTAGTCTCGACACGGACTTCAAGGGCCCTTCTGCCTTGGTGGGGAAGAGCTTCCGGGCTGGGCCCTGGACCGCGCGCCGCGCTGGAAGCGGGCTCCTGCTGGTAGAGGGAGCTGTGCATCCACTACCTCCTCCTCCTCCGCGGAACGGACTACGGTTTAAGGGAACGCCGCTCGGGGTCCCACGGTCCTTGCAACCGAGGGGAAAAGGGTTAGCTCTGGGGCGGGGCGGGGGGACAGCTACCTTTGCATTTTCTCTTTGAGATTCACCATCCTGGGAAAGTAAGTTGTCAGACCTCCCCCGGGCCCCCAGTCCTGAATCTGCAGCAGCTGGAGGGGCCAAACCCCGCCCCTCCCAACCTCCCCGTTCACTCCGGGCGGGAGGCGGTCGGGGAAGGAGAGCTCGGCTGTCCTCGGATAACGCGTGCTACAGCAACACGCGCGCAACTGAGAGGGCGAGCCTGGCACCGCCGCCCCCGACCCCGCCCTCCCGCGGGCTCACTCGCCCACCCTCACGCCGCGGCCCGTCCACTTTTCACGCCCGGGGCGCGCCTCCCTCCCGCAGTCCAGCCCCGGGAGCTCCGGGTCCCCGCCGCCGCCCTCTCCGGTCGGGTCACAACCAGAGCATGGAAGCCGGGGAGCCCCGGGAGCCCCGCGAACCCCGCGAGCCTGGGCCGGGGGCAGAGACCGCCGCGGCCCCGCGCTGGGAGGAAGCCAAGGCTTTCTACGACAAACTCGCGCCCAAGAAGAAACCCAAATCGGTAAACACAGGGCGTGGGTGTGGAGGGAGGGAAGGGGAAGGTCACCGGGGGTGGGGCCGTAAGCCCCCTGGAGAGGGACCCGTGGTGCCCCTCCGGGAGGGGCGCAGGTCTTCAGCACCAGAATGCGCCCGGCCGTTGGCTCAGGTTCCGGTTTATTTTGGGAGCTCTGCTCCGTGTTTTTTTCCGGGGCTCGTGTTCCACGCCAGAATCCCCCTCCCCCATGCTGTCACCTGGGTCCGGCTCCAGGGCCCGCGGCTCAGCCCCTCTCGGAGCGGTCTGCTTGGGGCGCGCGGGCAGTACTTGTTGGCAGTGCCTGGGGTAGCGACCCGGGCCCTGGTAACCGGACTCGGGAAACCCGGCTCCTTGCTGTGTGCTCGGGTTTCTGCCTTCTGGGTACCTCTCTTCCGACCGGAGCCTCTCGGTCTGGGGTCTGGCTCGGGGCCCTGCGCCCTGGGCTGGGGCGCTGTGCTCCGTGCGTCCTGAGGGTGCGCTCAGGGCTCCGCGTCCCTGGTTCTGGGCTCCCAACGCAGAACTCTGTGCCCCAGCTCTGGGCTCTGCTCCCCTCGCAGTGAGCATTAGCACCCCCGCTACACCCGTGATGGTCTCAGCCTGCAGGACTCACAGAGAGAGGTCCTCTTCCCATCCGACCGGTTCTTGGCGAGGGCAAAGCACCCTCATCAAGTTCTTGGTCGGCCCCTGGGCCTTGCTCACTCCCGCTTCGTGATCTCAGAGCTTGCCGAAGGGACTGAGAATAGAGGCTGGCACAGAGCATCCTCCTGACCTTCCAGTGCCCTGCCCCTACCCGCCAAAGACCCCACCCCAGGAGGCCCACCTGTCAACAGTCATTTCCTGCAGCTCCGCCAGGCCCCTCAGCAACGGGGCTGCGAGATAGGGCAGGCCGAGTGCCTGCCTCAGGAGCCCACGTTGCACTGACGGAGACCCGGCAAGCGGTGCGTGCTCAGGCGAAAGAGCCCACGAGTGCAGTGGGAACAGGGGGAAGGAGTGACTGCCCACTAGGTTAGGCTTTGTAGAGGTGGCATTTGAGCTGATCTTAAAGGCTGAATAGGTGGTTTTTCCCAGGCAGAGACAGAAACTGGGTGAGTAAACGGCATGGAGACGGCCCCTGGGCGGGAGAATGCAGGGTCTTTGGGAGGAGAGTTGGAAGAGCGGCATAGACCCCCGAAGGGCTCGGAGTGCCAGGCTGAGGAGCCGGGACCTCATTCAGTGAGGGTAGGAGTTTGCAAACTAGGTTCCACGGAGCCCCATGTTTCAGGGGGTATGCACACCTGTGAATCCAGCTTCTTTTCTTTCTTCTGCAAAGCATGTTTTAAACAATTAAAAATGTACAATAAAACAACTCATGGAATATGTTATGTGGACGTTTTTGCACATTGGAGACCACTAACATTAATTTATGCTGCAGGTTGATTGTTATTGTTATTATTTTAACATCTTATTTGTTTATTTATTTATTTTTACTATATTCTACATTTTCTTTTTTAAGTATATTTTACTATGTTATTTCAGTCATCCCAATTTTTCCCTCTTTGCCCCCTCTGCCCGGTTCCCCCCTTCCCTCCAGTGATCCCCCCCTTAGTTCATGTCCATGGGTCGTGCATATAAGTTCTTTGGCTTCTCCATTTCCTATACTATTAATATCCCCCTGTCTGTTTTGTACCTACCAATTATGCTTTTGAATCCCTACGCCTTTCCCCCGATTCTTCCCCCACTCCTCCCACATAATAACTCTCCAAATGATTTCCATACCTATGGTTCTGTTCTTGATCTGGTTGTTTGGTTAGATTCGTTTGTTTGTTTTTTAGATTCAGTTGTTGATAGCTGTGAATTTGTTGCCTTTTTAATATTCATAGTTTTGATCTTCTTCTTTTTCTTGAACAAGTTCCTTTAAAATTTCATGTAGTAATGGTTTGGTGATGATGAACTCCTTTAGCTTTACCTTGTCTGGGATGGACTTTATCTGCCCTTTGATTCTAAATGATAGCTTTGCTGGATAGAGTAGTCTAGGTTGTAGGTACTTGCTTTTCACCACTTTGAATACTTCTTGGAAGTCCCTTCTAGCCTGCCAAGTGTCCTTTGATAAATCAGCTGACAGTCTTATGGGAACTCCTTTGTAAGTAACTCTCTACTTTTCTCTTGCCTCTTTTAAGATTCTCTCTTTATCTTTAACCATTGGCATTTTAATTATGTTGTGTCTTGGTGTGGTCCTCTTTGGGTCCAACTTGTTTGGGACTCTCTGTGCTTCTTGGATGTGTATGTCTATTTCCTTGCCAAATTAGGGAAGTTTTCTTCCATTATTTTTTCAAATAAGTTTTCAACTCCTTGCTCTTCTTCTTCTCCTTCTGGTATCCCTATGATTCAGATGTTGGCATGTTTGGAGATGTCCCTGAGTCTTCTTATGCTGTCCTTGTTTTTCTAAATTCTTGTTTTTGTTCTGGTTGAATGTTTATTTCTTCCTCATATTCCAAACCATTGATTTGACTCCCAGCTTCCTTCCCTTCACTGTTGGTTCCCTAGAGATTTTTCTTTATTTCACTTAGTGTAATCTTCATTTCTTCCTTTACGTTGTTGCCATACTCAATGAGTTCTTTGAGTATCAGTTCATGATCACCAGTGTTTAGAACTTGCATATGATAGGTTGTCTGTCTCTGTTTCATTTAGTTCTTTTTCTGAAGTTTTGTTCTGTTCTTTCATTTGGGCCATATTTCTTTGTCTCCTCAATTTGGCAGCCTCCCTGTGTTTGTTTCTTTGTATTAGGTAGAGCTGCTTTGACTCTTTGTAAAAGGCACCTGTAAATTGTGTGGAGTGGAGCCTTGGGTAATCACCAGGGTGGGGCAACCTGCTTTACTGCTTTGTGGCTCTGTGTAGGTGGAGGCGGAGGGCTCAGAGAAGGGGCTGTGCTGCTGCCTGGCTTCTGGGGGTTTGCCTGGCACTTGCCCCATTTCCAGTCACTTCACCCACCCCCCCGTATGCGACTTGTGCCCTTCCAGCTGTTGCCCTGGTGTTGAATCCCCAAGTGAGTGGGTTTGAGTATGTTTTAAGACTGTGCAGACCCTTTAAATGGAGTTTCCTGAAAATCCGGCAGTTTCTTCTGCTGCTCCAACCCTCAGTGGATTTTACTGCCAGAAGTTACTGGGATTTATCTTACCAGTGCTGGAACTCTGGGCTGTGTGGTCTGGGCTGGGGCTGGGATCACTAGCTCCCAGAGTATCCCTCCAGACTTTTACCCACCACACGTGAATGTGGGACTGCCTGTGCCCCATTCCGCTGCACCTCTCCATGCCACATCTTGTCTTCTCTCCTCTCCACCCATCTCCAGGTCTCTGTCCCTCCCATTCATTTGAATGAATGTGACTTTTTTTAAGTCTATTTAAAAAAAATAGATTTTGTTTATTTATTTTTAAAGAGAGGGAAAGGGAGGGAGAAAGAGAGGGAGAGAAACATCAATATGTGGTTGCCTCTCACGCACCCCCTACTGGAGACATGTCCCTCAACCCAGACATGTGCCCTGACTGGGAATCGAACTGCTGACCCTTTGGTTTGCAGGCCAGCACTCAATCCACTGAGCCACACCAGCCAGGGTGAATGTGGCTTCTTTAAATCCTTTGTTGTCAGACTTTCATACAGTTTGATTTTGTGACAGTTATGGGTGTTATTTGTTTTGAGATTTAGTTGTAATTCTTTTTTTTTTTAAGACTTTTTAATTTTTATTTTTAAAGAGGGGAAGGGAGGGAGAAAGAGAGGGAGAGAAATATCAATGTGTTGTTACCTCTTGAGCACCCTCTACTAGGGACCCGGCCTGCAACCCAGGCATGTGCCCTGACTGGAAATTGAACCAGAGACCCTTTGGTTCATAGGCCAGTGCTCAATCCACTGAGCCACACCAGCCAGGGCTAGACGTAATTCTTTTTGTGGTTGTACGCGGAGGCAAAGCATGTCTACTTATGCCTCCTTCTTGACCAGAAGTCCCTATTATTATTATTATTATTATTATTTATTTTTTAGCAAACCTCAGAATAAAGCCTTGCCTGTGATCTGTTTAATGGAAGAATATCTTGAGATTGCTGGCAATTATTGCTGAATCTCTTGAGGCTTGTATCTTAAAACAAAACAAGACAAAATACCTTTGATCATTAGCAGCCACTTATTGGTGTGAATCAGGGATTTCTCAATACTGTGGAAAACCCAACAAATGCAGGAACAAATTGGCTAGATGTTGAAGCTTAAGTCTGCACCAGCACCCTAACTCCCAGTTTTCAATTTGTCAGTATCCAAACAACTGTGCTGTTTTCATTGGTTGACATTATAATAAATACTTTGTATTTGTGTAATACATTTTAATTTGTAAAATAAATTTATGCCAATAAGATATGGTAATATCTGGTTTACATATTGGGGTTTCCAAGAGTTCATTTTAATAACAGATCAACCTACTCTTTTATTTATTTATTTTTCTTTTTTTTTTTAAGATTTTATTTATTTATTTTTAGAGAGAGGAGAAGGAAGGGAGAAAGAGCAATGTATGGTTGCCTCTCACCTGGCCCTCATTGGGACCTGGCCTGCAACCCAGGCATGTGCCCCGACTGGGAATCGAACCGGGACCACCTGGTTCCCAGCCCTTGCTCAATCCACTGAGCTACACCAGCCAGGGATACAACCTACTTTTTTAAAAAGCATGAAAACCATTATGGAGCTATGCAGGATTTTTCAGCAAGGGATTAACTTGTCTCCGTTTTCATTTCAGAAGGATCGCCCTGGGCAGTGCTGTGGGGGGACTGGGGAGCACGTGTCTGAGAGCGGGCAGGCTGGTGAGGGGGCTGGTCCCTGTCTGCGGAGCAAGCTAGACTACTGTCATGGCAGGGGGCTGGGGCTGGGGGTGGGGGATGGCGGGGGAGGGATGGAGGGAAGGGGATGGGCGCTGGGAACCAGGGTGGTCAGTGGAGCTCCCCAGTTCATTTCCTCCCCAAGCACCAAGGAATCCAGGCACTCAGGCCCAGCTGTCAGTCACGACCTCTCTGTCAGTCCCTGACCCTCACAATTCTCTGAGAGGCAAGGCGCCTGGTGGCTTCCTGGCCCCTACTCCTTCCTGCTGTAACCCCTCCTCCTACAGGCTATTTTGGGGGCTTTAGGCCTCATGGGCCACATCAGGGCCTGGCTGGGCTCATTCTCGTTCCCAGGAGCCTCAGTGAAATATTTAAGCCCCAGATGCATAGGAGGCCCTCACCTCATGGGGCCAGAGGACTTCCTCAGTACAGACCTATCTGTCTCCCTCTCTTCCAGCTGCCCTTCTCCCTCGAAGTCCTTCTAGAAATAATAGCTTTTGGCCAAGTTCCTATCTTGGTCTCAACAGGCAGAATCTTATCGGCCTAAATGAGAGTTCCTCAGACAGGTGGGGTGGGCTGTGCTGCCCTCAACTGTCACCCCATCCCAGCCCCCCAAGTCAGAGGGGGGACACCGGCCTGGCCCCCACCCTGGCGGGAGACAGAGAAAGTTGGCAGGCCAGTGCTCCCAGGCTGAGTTCCTGGTCTCAGGTGAGGGTCTCTCTGATCTAGTTCCCAGTTTGGAATCTGGACTTCTTTCTGATTTCTGGGGGACCTGTCCCCAGGTTCACCTGATAACCCGTGACAGGGAGGCCTCCCTCTGCAGCTGGGCCTAGGAGGGTCTCTGAGCTCTTGCCCTACCCAACCCTGGCCAACTCCTTTCACCTGTGCCCTCAGTTCCCCCTGCTGCCAGGGCTGCTCATCGCTGCCAGCTCACGCCCCCTAGGCCCTCAGACTCCACCTCACCTGGACAGTGTCAGAGCAGGCCGAGCAGGGAGGCAGGGTCCTGCCCTTGGGACCTCCATTCTGAGGTGAAGAGAGGTCTGCCCTTAGAATCCTCAGTGTGAGGGCACTGCACCCCTCACCATTTTTCCTAAATCTGGAAAGGGGGGCTGTGTGGGAGGACTGTCCCAGGGAAGTGGCTGAAGTAACAGGGGTTGGGGTCTCCTGAGAGTTATTGAGAAGGGGCATATGGGGGGGGTGCTGCTGTGTAGAAAGAGGCCAGAGATCTTGGATCTTATCTGGGCTTTGCCTTAACTTTGCTGTGTGGCCTAGAGTGATTTTCTGTCCCTCTCTGGGCCAATTTCCCCATCTTTAAAAGAAGTGGCCCTGGCTGGTGTGGCTCAGTGGATTAAGTGCTGGCCTGTGAACCAAATGGTCACTGGTTCAACTCCCAGGCAGGGCACAAGCCTGGGTTGTGGGCCAGGTCCCCAGTAGGGGACGCACGAGAGACAACCGCACATAGATGCTTCTTTGCCTCTCTTTCTGCCTCCCTTCCCCTCTGTCTAAAAATAAATAAAATCTTTTTAAAAATAAAAGAAGTGGAGACTCCTGGAGCCAAGGCACCTGGAATAGTTTTCTTGCAATGGCCCAACGTGGGATGGGATGGGGTCTGGGCAAGTCAGCAGGGGGGTACCCAGAACGCGGCAGTCTGGCAGGGACTGTGGGACAGAGAGGAGTGAGACCTTTGCTGACTGGCTGGCTGCCTGGGCTGGAGTGGCTGGCCTGGGAACCTGCTTGAAGGGGCTGGGAGGGCAGCCGATTCTCTGTCCTTGAAGGGATGATGGACTCTGTCCCTAAGGCAGTAAGCCCAGGGGGCGGGACGCGCTCAGCCCCTGTCCTGAAGGCCAACAGGCTTCCTGGGTTTATGAGAGTAGATCTCCCTACTCTCCCAACCCCACACTTAACCATCTCTGGCCATCCTCTATCATTCTTTCTCTCTAGGTCTTTTGACTTTGTTACCTTCTTTCCTTGAAGGCTCACAGCTGCCAATGGGGTTGGAAGGTACCCAGCCTGAGGACACACAGATACACGGTGGTGGCCAGTAACTGGGACAGTCCTTGAGCTGAGCCCCAGAGGAGAGGCACCTGTCCTGCCCCAGCCTCAGCCTGGCCCTGCTGGCTGCATACAGCACCTTGATGGGAATAAAAGTCACATGCAAACTGAGGTCTACCTCACGAGCTTGGGGAGCTCTTTGGTTTTCCATTCCAACTCTGTGGTTTTAAATCCTCACTAGTCACTTGCCAGTCATAGCTACTAATGTAAATTGATTAAAATTAAATACAATTAAAAATTCAGTTCCTCAGTCTCACTAGCTACATTTCAAGTTACTCCGTAGCCACATGGAGCCCCCTGGACAGCCCTGGACATTTCTATTATCACAGAAAGTTCTCCTGGGCTGTGCTCTTCTAAAGGGTGGCACAAGCCCTTGGGGACAGGTCATAAGCTCCATGGGGGCAGGGATCACACCTGTCTTGTTTCCTGCCATGTCCCCAGAACAGTGCCTGTCACATGGTCATCACTCAATGTTGTCACCTGATTGGAACCCAGGCTTGACTCCAGAAAGAAGCAGCAGGGCCAGTGTGCAGCCCGCAGAGCCATCAAGAGCAGGCCCCAACTTGATCCCCTCGTCTGCAAAGTGGGAATCATCGTCCCGGTACAGCTCAGGTCACAGAGATGCAGTGGGACTCTGGGAGTCTGGGAGTCCTTCGGGAACCCAAATCCTGACCCTCCTCAGGGATTACCAAGGGCCCAGCTGCTGTCTGTGATGGCACGCCCCTTCTCCATTCCACGGAGCGGGTGAAGGAGTTCTGAGCGCTTCCGGGGCCCTGGGAGAAGGTTTTCTGCAGTCTGGCACCTTCCTACTGTTCTGGGCTCACCTGTACCCCACGCCCTGGGCTCTGCTCACCTTTGTGGATGCACCATGCATGCGCACACGTCTTCATGCCTTCCTTCACCCTGCTCCTCCTCCAAGTCTCGGCTCAAACGCCTCCCCTCCCGTGACAACTTCCTCTGAGCCCCTGTCGTCAAGACCAGGCCTTCATCTGTGTTCTGTCACTCACTTCAGTCCCTTCTGCATCTTTCTCTCCCCTCCCGGCCTGTGAGCTCTGAGGACAGGACCACCTCAGGCAGAGCCTAGGTATCTGGCACAAAGAACCAGTAGATGTTTGTCAAATTTGCATCAACCTAAAAAAATATTCTTTGAGCTCCTGCTATATATCAAGTAATCTGAACAGATTAGAGTACTTCACTGAAGTTTCTAGTTCGTGTAAAATTTGTCATGGCAAATATTGCTTCTTATTGAAATATGTTACTCAAGAGTTCAGAGCCATTAAAAATGTACTGAGCTCCTATTATGTGCTAGGTATAGTTCTAAGCACTAGAGGTACAATAAATTAGCAAGATAGTCACAGTCCCTGCTCCCTCAGAACTTAGGCATAGTTCCTACTTCCTCTCCAGTACTCTGTCTAGAAATAGAAATAATTAAATAAGCAATTATAATTTACTGTTAAATTTTACTAAAAAGAAAATAGAAAAATAGGAGAGGAAAAGGAAATAGGAGCGGTAGCAAACCCATAACTAGGCGTGAGGGAAGGCTTCCTAGAGATGGCATGTAGTTTGAGAACCAAAGGTTGGGTAGAAGTTAGCTGGACTGATAGTCAGGGAAAGTGCAGATTGGGAAGGGGAACAGCATGTGCAAAGGCTCAGAGAAAGACGGGAAGGTGTGCTCACACATGAGAGAGGTCAGCCTGAGCAAAGTGGGGTCATGGGAAGGCAAGAGTGGAGAGAGAAGTAAGGGGTCGGTCATGTGGAGCTTCCTGCTCTACACTAAAGGCTACTGACTGGAGTCTGGGAGGCGTGGGTACCACCAAAGGGGAGGGGCACACAACCAGACTCGAACATGGGAAAATCCCCTGACAACAACATGAGTGACAGACTGGAGGAGATGACAGATGGTGATGGACTGGGCTGTGGTAGGGAAGACAGAGGGGAGCGGACGGAGTCTAGTGGAGTTGACAGGCGTCGGTGACTGAATATGGGGGAAGGAGTAGAGGAAGAGGGAAGACTTGCACCGACTTCCGGGCTCCTGGTTCATGTGAGCAGTGCCTGGTGGTGCTGAGCAATAGGAGGAGGAAGGAGTGAGGAGTCAAGGCTTAGCGGTGGGGAGAGTGGCAGGAATTTGGCCTTGAGCACGTTTTTGAGTTTGAGTGTCTGTTGGTCAAGTGGGACAGTTAGTTGCATGAGTTAGGAGCTCAGGAGAAAGATCTGGGCTGGAGATAAATGTTCTCACATAGTTGTCATGTTTCCAGGCACCGTTTCCTCCGAAGGGCCTGTAGCTCTCATTTTATAAAGGAGACCAGAGACTGTCTTGAGCATCAGCCATGCTCTGTGGCTCCATACACTGTATTCCCTTTTCTGTGGTGTCCAGATGGCTGGCCAGATTGCAGACTCACCGAGGGCATGTCCCTGCCATCCCATCATGCTTCTTGGTGGGGAGCCATCATCTCCCTCCATCCCCAGCTGGGTCCTACACAGACGGGGTCCTGTCCTAGGTCTGCCCCTGCCCAAGACTAAGCCTCCTCGGGCAGAGGCTGGGCCTGGGTTTACTTCCTGCCCCAGTACCCAGAGGGGCTGACACATGAGACCCACCTCAGGGGAGTAAAAGTGATGGCGTTTCTCCTGCACCTCTGTAGCCCAAGCCTCAGAATGCAGTCACCATTGCTGTGTCCTCCCGAGCCTTGTTCCGCATGGACGAGGAGCAGCGGATCTACACGGAGCAGGGCGTGGAGGAGTATGTGCGCTACCAGCTGGAGCATGAGAATGAGCCATTCAGCCCGGGGCCGGCCTTCCCCTTCGTGAAGGTGAGGGGCCACCCACCACTAGCCGTACCGTGCCTCTGTGGGGGTTCGGAAAAAGCACTTCCATGGGTGTCTGAGTAAGGAAGAGGGACCCTCGGGGAAGATGCTGCCCCACAGGAGCATGGCTTGGCCAGGGGCAGAACCACTGTGGAAAGAAGAGGCCACCCCGTACTCTGGACTAATGCAGCCCCACACCAGGTAACCAACCCGTCTGGTGAGTGGGACATGGGCTGGATTTCAGCTTCCACTCATGCTTTCAGTCAATCAACCTGCACAATGGCAGAGATTAGGTGGAGAAAGCCCATGTCCCCTGATCTCACCTGAACCCTGGCCCTTGACCTCCCATCCCCGTCCTCCCCACCCCTGGCCGCCGGCTGCAGATTCCCGTCCCGGGCGTCTGAGCTGCAGGGCTCCCCTCCCGTCCAGGCTCTGGAGGCTGTGAACAGGCGGCTTCGGGAGCTGTACCCCGACACTGAGGACATCTTCGACATCGTCCTCGTAACCAACAACCACGCTCAAGTGGGTGTCCGTCTCATCAATAGCATCAACCACTATGGTAAGCCTGAGGGATTGGGCCATGAGACATCCCTACCAGACACCTGGGGGTGGGGTCACACCTCTGCAGGGTAAGAGTATACCAACTAGAGCCCCAAACCCGGGGATGTGCTGGTAAACTAGCTCTTAAAAAAAAAAAAAAAAAAAGAGGACAACAAGAAAAGCACCCAATTGTGGCATTGTCTTTTCAGGGTGTAAGCATTCCCACCATGGCTGATTTCAAGCTACCCACAGTTGAACAATCGAACCGGCTCCAAAAATCCCAGGATGTTTAACACTCAGTTCTTGCCAGTCAGTATAAGGCAGCTCCAGCACACCACTGCTCAGGCCCCACTCCTTATGTGATTGGGCAGGGCACTCGCAGCCTCCGTGCCTCGGTGTCCCCGTCTGCAGTGGGGCTCCCAGGCCGCGCACGGCTGCTGGGAGAACAGGTGCGGTCATCAGAGTGAGTGGGGCTTTGTGGCCTAATTCAAATTCCTGACAGAAAGTAATAGACCCTCCGGAGCCAGTTTAAGTGGAAAAAAACATCTTTTGTTAGTTTATAGGAATGTGTCTTAGAACCACAGGACAAGAAGTAAAATTGGGCCTGAAAGGCCCGAATCCAAGAACTGGAAAGCTCTGCTGGGCTTTTCTCTCTTGGCCACATGAACCCTTATTTCTGCTTCTTTCGGCAAGTCTGTTTCTTTATTTTGTTCTTTGTTTTCCCTGTCTCTTTCTCTCCCCGAGCTAGGCAGGCTTCTCTGCTTTTCCTGAACGTGGCCAAAATTCGTGAGTTTACAAGTCTTTGTTTTAAGCAACCAAGAGAGTCCAGTTGGCATTTTTTTATCCTAATTTCAATCCTAATTTCAAATTGCTGGGAGAAAGACTTATATTCAAAATATTTAACTGCCTGTAATGTAGGCAGGAGTACTCGGGACAGATGGCACCCATAGTACTGGAGCCTGTCCAGAAGAACTCCTGCTGTGCCCGGCGTTACCCCTTCCGTTGTGGATTGTCCCGCGTGAGGGATGCGCCAGTGTTGGGCTAACTCAGTGGACTCAGAGCAGCAGCCATTTACCAACCAGCAAATATTTTACAACCTGTGCAGACAGAGGTACTAGGTGGCTATCAGCCCAGGCTGTGAGAGAATCTGATTGGCCCAGCTGGGGTCAGGTGTCTGTCCCTAGCCAATCAGCTAGGGCCAAGAGGGTCACTCTTGATTAGAGACCCACCTTGTCTAGTACTAGAATTCCCTGAGAAGAGGGTGTTACTGTGAGCCAGGCAATTGCTCCAGAGATGTGATCATCTTCATTTCATGGATGAAGGCTGGAGGGCCTTAGAGAGGGGGACACTGGCCTAAAATCACTCAGGGAACCACTCCAGGGCCCCAACACCACTCAGAGCCAAGACGCTGTCTACCGCACATGGAGGGACCATCGTGAGGCCCTAAGGGTTGACTCGAGCATCACCTGGGTGTTCTGTGCCTCCTCCCCAGACCTGTTCATTGAGAGGTTCTGCATGACGGGTGGGAACAGCCCCATCTGCTACCTCAAGGCCTATCACACCAACCTGTACTTGTCAGCTGATGCAGAAAAAGTTCGGGAAGCCATTGATGAAGGTAAGTGAAACTGGGGAGGGGGAACATGGGGAGTCTGGCAAAGCGGTCCCTGAGGTGGGAGGCCTGGTCCTAAAGCTCTGAGCAGGTGCTAGGGGTTGCTGTGGTCACTGGAAGGGGACTGCCTTCCTTAATCCCTATGACCTGTCCCTTAAACTCTGAGAACAAAGCTCACCTATTCTACTTATCGCCCACCTATTCCACTCCCCCACCCCCTGTCCTACCATGTTAAGGATGCTTTTACTCATCACCATCACCCTGGCTTCTGTTTCCATGGAAACCCTCCTTACAGCCCAAAAAGCCACTCCCTTCGAGGAATCTTCCAGGTTAGTAGGAGCTCTGATTCCTGTGTGACCATGGGCAGCCCCTTCCCCTCTCTGGGCCAGTGAGGAGAGAGAGAAGTTTCTAGTCCAGCCTGAACAATGAGTGGGGTCTGAGAAATAGCTAGCATTCCAGCAGCTGAGGCGAGGTTAGGAGACCCAGCCACAAGTTCTGACAAAGAAAATTTCCCTCCATGTGTCTCTTTCAAGGGACAGTGTTGGGTGGCAGCCATAGCCTTGGTCCTCTGGCACAGGTCGACAGGCCCCACCGCCTGAGAGGGCTTGTCAGGCTGCACACTACTGGCAGGTTTCTCAGCCAACAACATATTCACTTTTCTCTTCCTCCTTCACACTGTCTCCTGCCTAGAAGACTGATGCCTCCCTCCTGTGAGCTGCTTGGGCCTCCAGGAGGCTATCTTTACCCAAGGACCAGAAGCCATATCCCTGCGCAGATGTCACGCCCTCTGGTTGGGGCCTTGGCACTGGCTTGCCTGTGAGCTCCTATACTTCTGCAATCTGAGCTCAGGCTGGAGAGCAGGCAGAGGTCGGCGGAGGCCCTGCTCAGGGTAGGGCTGATTGTGGTTCGTCTTGGCTCCAGTACTGGCGGCCAGGAGAGGGTGCCTGGCCTGATGCCCAGGGCTTGGTCCTACTTATAACATCCTCAGGCTAGCAGAGTTGCCAAGGGGGTGGCACTGCTCACCTCTCCCAGAGCTCTGCCTACACCCACCCCCTGTGACCCCAGATCCCCAAAGCGCAGGGCCGAGGCGGCCTTTGGAGAGATGGAAGGATAGGGAATGGACTGAACCAGCTGACAAGATCTCCAGCCTCCAAGCCCTGGCTCTCTTGTCCATTGTAGCTCTAGCATGGAGCCCAGGTTTCCGGCAGGCATCCTTGACCTTCTGGAGAAGCAGAGAGTCTGTGCTACAGTCAAATGTAATTAGAGTTACCCCTCATGGCCACCCACATTGCTTCAAGGAACCCTGAATGGCCAGGCTGTCCTGAGTAGGACACACCTGTGTGCCTTTGTGACAGTAGACTTAGGGTGTCCATACCCACTCCATCCCAGGCTGTAGCCTGGGGGCTCAGCTACAGACAGCTGAAACATCCATCCTGGGGTGGATGCAGAGCAGCTGAGGGCCTTGTAGGAATCAACAGAAAGAGAGGGAGGCCAAGCCAAGGTCAGGGCTCCTTCCCAGCCCCCCGTAGGCCTGGATCCAGTCTGTGAAGAACCCTGGGCAGGACATCAGTGGCCCGGGACCCTTCCTTCCAGCCAGGACTGACGTTCCAACAGTCCATGCCAGCGTGACCTCACTAGATATTAAGGTATCAACATCCCTCCATACTGGCTGATAAGTGGCTCCTGCCTTGAGTCCCCTAAGTGCCCTGCTCTTGCCTGGGGCCCCTCAGACCTTCCCACAAAGCAGCAACTGAAGGGAACCTCGGGCTTAGGCCAGAGCCCTCAGACCCCTGCTCAGGGCAAAAGCCACCATCCATTCTTATGGCTAGGTTTTAAATATCCCGAATCTTAGCCCTCACTTGCCTTGCCCCCTCTGAGCCCTGGGTGAGGCAGGTGGGGAAGGGATGGCCTGGGACAGCCGTCTTCTGGCCCCAGCTGTCAGGGAGCCCTATTACCAGGATGAAGGCAGACAGCGTTCGCCTCTCTCCGCCCAGGGATCGCAGCTGCCACCATCTTCAGCCCCAGCAGGGACGTGGCTGTGTCCCAGAGTCAGCTGCGCGTGGCCTTCGACGGGGACGCGGTGCTCTTCTCGGACGAGTCGGAGCGCATCGTGAAGGCCCATGGGCTGGACAGGTTCTTCGAGCATGAGAAGGCCCATGAGAACAAACCCTTGGCCCAGGTGCTCCGCACAGGCCCCAGAACCCCTGAGTGGGGCAAGGCGGCTCCCCAGAGCCTGCCCTTGGCTGGAACCTCCGGCCCAGAACCAAACTCGGAGCTTGGCCTAGAATCCAGGCAGGTCCCCTCACCAAGCCTCCAGTGTTCATCCCTCCCACTTGAGCCCTGGTTCCCCTCAGTGAGCTTCTACCATGCCTTGAGCCCCTGCCCCCTCACTGCAGTCCCATCCTCCCCCTCCGAAGCCCCATCTTCTCTCTAAGCCCCTCTCTGAAGCCCCTACCTCTCCTTTGCAGCTCCTTGCCGAGGTCTCCATCCCTTCCCTCTCCTTTTTAAGATTTTATTTATTTATTTTTAGAGAGAGGGGAAGGGACGGGAGGGAGAAAGAGAGGGAGAGAAACATCGATCGGTTGCCCCTTGTACACACCCCGTCCGAGGACCAAACCTGCATGTGCCCTGACCAGGAATCGAACTGGCAACCTTTTGCTTTGCAGGACACGCCCAACCAACTAAGCCACACTGGTCAGGGCCTCCATCCCTTCTGCGAAAGTCCCCGTTGCACCCTCTGTCTCTGAAGCTGCCATCCTCTCTCTGGAACCCTCATCCTCTCTCTGAGTTTCCCCTGCCCCTCTGAGTAGGCTCCCCTCCTTTCAAGAACCCCCACTTCCCTCATTGGAGGAAAGGGAACACTGGACTGGTGCCCCTCACCTGGGCAGGGAGATCCAGCTGGGCGTGGGACCCGGGGCAGCCCCTCTGCTTTGGGCAGACCAGCCCTAACTACCTCCTGCCAGCCATCCCTTCATGCACAGTCACACTGCTCAGGAGTCTCCCTGAGAGCAGAACACGCCCTAGTCCCTGGTGATAATTCCTTGAAGTTGGAGCTGATGGAATTCTACAGGCCTCCTGGGAGCTCCTATTTGTGATTTTAACAAAAATCTCCGTCATCCCAGGTCCCCTCTCGCCGAGACTTCAGCAGGCTCCAATTGCAGCCCTGAACATTCATTTCGCTCCCCTTCTCATTAATTCCCTCTAACGCCCTTGGGAACCAGGCAGCACAGCGTTCCCACTAAGTGGCAGGCAGAGCCCAGGAGATAACTGCTTTCTCCAGTCTCCCAGCAGGTGAGGGGTCTCCAAGATTGGAAGCCCGCCTCTCCTTGTTTCCAGCTGCTGTTGTAGCTTTCTTTCTTTCTTTCTTTCTTTTTCACCATCGTCTGGTTCTTTTACTCACATGTCCTCATTAACCTTCATTGTTCCCAGCCCTGTAGAGAGTAAATCCTTCCTTGACCCCAGAGAGCCAGAGCATGACCCCTGAGCCAGTTACACCCTGGTCTGTCTCTCCGTGCCGCTCGCAGCTGGAATCCTTTCTGCCTGGAGGATATTTTTAATTTCCTCCCTGCTGGGGAACACAGAAGGTCACACTTACTGAGCAGCAGGACAGACACCCATTTTCCCTGGGGGCACAGAGATGGACATACGTAGTAACAGCTGTCCTGGTGCGGTTACTCTGACACAGACCATCCCATTGATGCACACAGTGGCCTGAGCAGGCAGAGCAGGGCTGAGAGATGTGGGGACCTTGAGACGCTTTCCCACGCTAAGCATCAAGACATGAGTGCTTTAGGGAGGAGCCCAGCTGGAGAGGGAGCAAATGTTTGCAAGAGGGGTGCGCTCACAGTCTTCCCTTGCCTTCTCATAGGGACCTTTAAAGGGCTTTCTGGAGGCTCTGGGTAGGCTGCAGAAGAAATTCTACTCCAAGGGCCTGAGGCTGGAGTGCCCAATCCGCACCTACTTGGTGACTGCACGCAGCGCAGCCAGTTCTGGGGCCCGGGCTCTCAAGACCCTGCGCAGCTGGGGCCTGGAGACAGACGAAGCCCTGTTCCTTGCGGGAGCGCCCAAGGGCCCCCTGCTCGAGAAGATCCGCCCACACATCTTCTTTGATGACCAGATGTTCCACGTGGCTGGGGCTCAGGAGATGGGCACAGTGGCTGCCCACGTGCCTTACGGTGTGGCACAGACACCCCGGCGGACTGCACCTGCGAAGCAGACCCCAGCTGCACAGTAGCTGAGCTGCTAGCCTCGCTGACCCTCAGTGCTCCAGGCACAGCTCCCTGTCGTCCTTCCATGTGTCGGCCGACAGTGGACCGACCCTTCTAGTCCCTTACCACACTGCCTTGCTGCATGTCTGCCCTCCTCCCTCTGAGTGAGGTCCTAGTAGGCAAGCATGCAGACTGGGCCGGCGTTCTCGCCAGCTCTCATTCTGGGCCGGCTCTGTGCCACGATGCTGGCTAGGAAAGTCAGACTGTGGCTGGACTTCAGGGGGAGGCGGATGGCACTGGGCGCGGGAGGGTCCGAGGAACCAGGGTGCCTGCAAAGGGCTCTGGGCTGGAATCCAGGTCAGTGCCGTGCAAAGAGCACTGCATCAGGGGGGAGGGGATCTGTCCTGGCAGAAACTGCATGACTTTGACCAAGTCCCTCCCCTTCATGAGCCTCAGTTTCCCCATCTTTTAGGTGGTTTTCAAACTCTCCTTTCACTGAAGAAGCTTGGTTTTATAAGATTATCCTCTTTGAAGGAAGCATTCTGTGCCAGGGCTGCTGCTGGTCTTCATGGCACCTTTGTGTGGATAACACAAGGACACTGTCTCTAGAGTGAATTATGCAGAGAAGCCTTCCTCTGGGCTGGCTGTATCCACGCTGGGCACACAGCTTGCCCAGCAGGATAGAAGTGGGATGTCAGCCCCCACTGGCTCCTCAGCCCAGAGGCCTTTGTCAGCTGGGCAAAATGTACAATCATCCACAGCAACCCTACCTATAATTTTACGCATTTGGAAACCACTGGATAAAATGGCCCATTTGCTTCCTGTGATCCTCTAATCTGTCTCATCAGGGGTCAGCTGCTGCCAGGTGGAGGGTGTCTGTGAAAGGAATGAGGGAGTGGATTAAACCTGCATGCAAACTCCAGTCCAGCCAGCAGGGGGCACTGCAGGCACTCCTGGAGGAGCAGCTTTAGTGGCAGCCTGCTCAGTGCTTCCATTGCTTTTGCTTTTAGCCAAAGTTCAGTTCCTGCCTGCCAAGCCTCTCCCCTCAACCCTCAGTCCCTCAATTATTGCATCCTGCTGTGTCACCGAGCAGCCCTGCCAGTGAGGGGAAAGGTGAAGTGTCAGGGTTTATTGTTGTGGGCCCAGGGGGCGAGCGCTCAGTGGCTGAAGTGGGAGGTTGTTCCGGCCGAGCCGGCAGGAAGGAAGGCCTGCCTGGGATGATGTGGGGTGTGTGAGAGGTCTGGTCTGTGGCCGTGGCTAGATAGAGAGGAAAGGAGCTGAAATGTGCACTAGAAACTTCTCCAGCTATGAGATTGTGAGTGGAAGTAATGAGCTCTCTATCACTGGGATGCGTGCAAGGGGCACCCTCTGAGGAACACCCATGAATCCTGTACCCTTGCAGGAGCGCCTGCAGCCCCTTCATCACCACTTCTGGGGTAGAATTCTCACTGCTTGATGAGTCAGCCTCCTCCTTTGCTGACCAGCCGGGTTCTCTCTGGAGGGATGGTGGGCACCAATGGCACCTCAGGAAGACCCAGGGGTTTGAGCAGACATGGGGGAGTGCTGATTGCCCAGTTCCTGAGGGGACTCCTAGCTGTGAGCAAGCGCTCTGTGAAGAAAGCCAAAGGTTCTGTCAAAGTGGGCAGGAGCCTGGAGTTGTATGCGGGAGAGCTGGAATGCTTGTGGGGGCAGGAAAAGAGGGTGAAGGGCCATCCAGGGCCTGACCTTTGTCCTTTTGAGGACTCGACCCAGGGTCTGAATGGGCACAGGTTCTGGGCAGTGCAGGTAGGGCAGTTGTTGCAAAAGGATCATCCAGGAAGGAGAAAAAAGTGAGAACACAAAGGTGGTTCTCAAAATGAGCAACAGTTCGGCAAGAACTGAAGTGCTTGGCTGGGCTTTTACCATCAGCGCCTAGAGGCGGGTGCTGGGGTGGAAGGGCAAGGCTGTGCGGAGTGCAAGGGGCAGATGCCCAGCACTGACTGCCATATTGGGGAAGGGCAGGTGATGAGAATATCTCTGCACAAGGTCCTTTTCATCCACAGCCACAATCTTTTTGAGCAACAGAGGAGGCTTTCAAAGCAGAGGGCCTGGTTTTGATCTCCTTCCTCTACCCGTGCTCCAAGCCGGCCAGAGATAGTATGAGACCTAAGGGGAAATGAGAAGGAAGTCACAGAGCTCAACCCAAGTCACCTTTGATCTTGGCTGAACCACAGACACAGCTGCTCACCACCCCCTCAGTCAGAATCACCCCCTTGGATGGGCCTCCAGGGCTCCAGAGCCAGCTGGTGGCCCATAGAATGGTGGGTAGGCTGTGCGATCGGGGTGGACAGTGTGCCCTGTGAAAGCAGACCAGATGTCGCCTAATTAAGATAAACCCCAGGGATTCTGGGAACCACGAAGTCCTGCCTGCAGGCCCTAGTGATAAATGCTGCTGATTCTCAGGAAGCCAAAGATAAGGTGCAGTAAAAGCCTGGACTGCAGTGGGGCCACCCTAACAGGCGCAGACAGGCCCGGGCAATGAGAGACAGGAGGGTCCAAATTCTATTACTGAAGCCATAAGTGAGCATCTCAGGCCTGGGGGAAAAAAACAAAACAAAAACCCTTCAGAGGCTGGAATAAAAGGTCAGAAGTTCCCAGGGCAGGTTTAGGCAGCAGCCAGAAACACCTGCTTGTTTCAAGGGCCGAGGAGGAGCATTCACCAGGCAAATTAAAAAGCCAGGTGGGCACTAACATCTCAGACCCCACGTGCTCGGCAGCTCCTGGTGTCCTGGACCCCGGCAGCCAAAAGCATCGCAGCCCAACAGGTCTTGCTGAACTCGTCCCGGGAAATGCTTGCCAACAAAGTCCCAGGCCCACTGGAAACTGCCACTTAGCAGAAAAAGAGAAGCCCTGGTATAAGTAAGCCCGGAGACTGCTAAGATCATTGCAAGACAACCTCTCCCCTGCCTGAGAGCCCAATCAGAATGGTGGGGGTATAGCAGAAAATGCCAGAATAAATCAAAACTAGTAAGAAGTTCAAATCCAAGATGGATCTGGCGTTATAATGATGCTCAACTGGTATGCACCAGTATGGCCAAACTGGTGCTTAAAATACGGAAATGTCTTCAGGACGTTGGTAAATGGCTCTGGACTGAGTCCCTGAGTGGGTCTGAACGGCCCCAGTTGTCCTGGCCCCTCCCTCCACTGTGACTGCTCCCTCTTCCCAGCATCCAGTTAAAGGCGCACCTCAGGCGGCCTCCAGGAGGCTGCAGCTGCACAATGGCCAGCGGTGCTTGTGCTGGTTTAGAGACGTAAGCAGCTGCCCAGCCACACAGCTAGTGAGTGGCAGCACAGGAGCGCAGCCATAGCTGGCTGGCTGCCCAGGCTTTTCATCGTTTTGCTGTACGGCCCAGACATGTGCCTAGAGGTGGCAATAGAAGCTTCATAACAAAGCAGTTCACCGACAGCCTGTTAACTCACTGACCGCCTGCATGTTAAAATGCTTAATACACTTGAGTGGGTACATTTTTTTATAGCTTCCTAAATAGCTGAGACAACTTTAAATTAGAGTCAGACGTTTGCAGAGCCCTTGGAGCACCTCAACACGCACAAGTTCCAAGGAACCCAGTTTAAAGACCCTGAATTGGCCTGATGCAGGGTTGGTAGACCACGGTTCCTTGGGCCAAATAGAACCCACTGCCTGTTTTTGTAAAAATAAAACAAAAAACAAACAAAAGAAGCTCTTTTATTGGAGCACAGCCATGCCTCTCTGTTTATATGTATCTATGGCTGCTTTCACGCTATAATGGCAGAGGGGAATTATTTCAACAGAGATCGTGGAGCCGAAAATATTTAACTGGCCCTTTACAGAAAAAGTTTGCTGACCCGGAGGCTGGGGCAAACACCCCCAGCTTGCTCGTTGGCAGGGGAGAGACCAGCTCACATGCATCTAAGCACTCGGAGGCAGAGGCTGGCTCCCCTGCCCAAGGGGCAGCACATGCCCATCTGTGGGCATCGCTGGGGCTGCAGAGTCGCACAGGTACCAGGTAAGTACCTCAGTGTTAAACACAGCAGGCCCTTGTCATGTGAGGACTTAAGATTTCGGGTTTTGACTACTTTCGAGTGACCTGTGGCCGGTTGTAATTCAAAATGTGGTTGCTGCACAGGTTTGACTTCAGTGTGCCTCCCAAGCTGATGGGCCAGAGGCAGGGAGCAGGGTACCTGTCTAGGGCTAAGCCCAGCTGGTTGTCCAGCATCTGCTCAGGGTGGTTTTGTTGTTCTTGATTTTTCACTGTCCTCGTGGGGCCACTTGGGAATGATAAATGCCGGTGGGTGGATGGGCCTTCACTAAATATGAATTTCAGGTGAAGTGAAATGCCCAGCGTGGACTTCAGTGCTCAGATCTGACAGGTCGTCCATGTTCTCAGCGGAAGCAAAAACAAGCTCTTCACAAGGACCGTCCCCATGAGGCTTTAGTTGGCTCAGGAATTACTGATCAAGTGAGAGAGAAAACTCCAGTGAAAACTGGGATGGCAGTTCTCTTGTATTGTGAGGTGTGGGCAAGAAATACTCATACCTCATGATAGAATTGTGGAGCAGGAGAAATCTGCAGATTTAGGGGCTTACCAAGGTTCCAGGATCCATGGCAAGAACGAATGTGGAAGCCGCCCTACCTACAGCCATGGCTGCTGTCGCTGTTCCATCATGATGCCCCTCCACGAAGCCCAGGCATTCAGGGGGTTGGAGTGGGCATGAAAGATGAAAACCTATTTTGCCATCCGCATTGGATATTGGGTGGGGCATGCAAGGCCCTGAATGCTTATTTTCTGATGCTGTAGTGCGACTCTGAGATTGCCAGGGTCTCACCCGACACGGGCAGAACAGGAAGAGGGAGAACGGCAGGTGGCGGCTTCCTGAGGAGTGCCTGAGAGGCAGTCAGTGTCCCTGGTTTCACCCACTCTTCAAGCCAAGTGCAAACACCCTTTCTGCCAGTAGGTGGCGCTGTGGGCCTGCACTCAGCTGTTTTGGGGTGGTAATGCGTGGTTTTATTTACTGGTTACTTTTCTCTCCTTCCATAGTACTTGGTGCTGTGTTGGACTCCCGCAGGTAGCGTAGCCAAAAAGTATTGTGCTTTAGATGCTCTGAAAGTGTTTGTTAAGTGTACCTGTCTGAGGAACTAATTGCTCTTACCAACAATTGTGGTCATGTGTATAGACACACTCAGTGTGCGCCACAGGATAGAAACCGTGCATTGTATCCGTGTTTATGTGGGTGTGTGTAATGGGTCGGATATCTCTGTTGAGTTATCCTGTGTGTGTGTGTACAGGATGGTTATCTGTTGACTAAATGTCCCGGGCCCCACACCCTGATGGCCAGCCCTGCGTCCTGGGACTAGTTCTGGCTATTTCTATCATCTTGTGGGCATTTGCACATGTGCCCCATGGGGGCTCTGAGGCCAGGCCCTTTTTTTCTCTCCAGCTTCTCGCCTTTGGCCAACAAGGTCTTGGCTTCTAACACTCTGCCTCCCAGCCCTACCCCCTTGCTGCCTTAAGAAGGAGATGGTGGAATCTGCGCCAGGGCATCCCTTTTGACTGCCTCACCATCTCCACTTGTTTCTCCCCTCCCCCTCACAGTCCAGGGCCAGCATGTCCTGTTGGGAAGATGGCGCACTGCACAAATCCAGGTGGAGCCGTCCACATTGTGACCTCAGTGGTACCTCCTAGGCAGCCGCAAAACCCACCAACTGTGCACAGCTGCCCTGGTCACTTCATGGCCGTGGAAGGGGAAGCTGCCTTCTTCACTGCACCCTCTGGCCCGGCCCAGGCTGGGCTCAGGTTCCTTCCTCTGCTTGTGTGTTCTAGCCTGGCCCAGAAGTGATTTACCCCTGGCCTCGGTCAGGAAGCTCTCCCTGATGGGCCATCCCTCAGAGGCCTTTGGGATTCGATTTATGAAAGTAGAATATGGCTGGCAACTTTTCCGTTACTCGTCTGTAAGACACACTGAAGCTGGGCAGACAGGGGTCACTGACTCCCACGCTCCTGGTAGATGTGCCTTCACGGGCCAACTGTTGAGATGGGTCTGCCATGAATTAGGGGAAAGGCCTCAGGGCCAGACTTATAACGGCCGCCACACAGAAAATCACGAGAACATGGCAGACAAACGGCCTGGGCCAGGTTCCAAGCTCCGATGCTCCGAGGGCCAGGCAGGAAATAAAAAAGCGAAGAGGGCTCGGCAGAGTCTTCAGCGAAATGGAGAATGCATTCTCCGCTGGACGTGGTTGCTACCCCGTGGGAACGTGGGCTGGTCTTGCCAGATACTTTGTCCCATTTTCCAAGGGGAGCTACAAATCTGGACTTTTACATGTTGGCAACTATTTCGAAGTTAGAAAACACTGTGAAGGCCAAATAAAACACACCTTGGAAGCTAAATCTGGCCCTTCGGTCTCCAGCTTGTACCCTCTGGCTCAGGTCCAGAGAACTGAGTTTTTCAGAACTGAGCAGCTGAGAGTAAGGACATTACACTCAGATTAACACAGTTTTACATCTTCAAGAGACCTTAGAGATAGCCTAGTTCATCCTTGTGTGTTTTAAACTGTGTACAACCAACTTGCTTATTAACACACATACCTTTAACTTCTAGTTTTCTACTTAAAAGCATCTCAGTGCCCCCAATTTAGAGCAAGATTTAAAATGAAACCTCAGCACACAGCATGTTTGTGTCTTCCTGTCAGAAGCCCTGTTTTACGCCATTTGCCTAATGATAGCTCTACCTCTGTCTTTTGCAAATGTGAGCTACCCTGGTCTTCCTTCTAACCAAGGGGTGTCCAACCTTTTGGCGTCTCTGGGCCACACCAGAAGAAGAAGAGTTGTCTTAGGCCGCACATTAAATATACAAACACTAATGAAAAAAAAAAGATCTCATAATATTTTAAGTAAATTTATGATTTTGTGCTGGGCCGCATTCATAGCCATCTTGGGCCACACGTGACCTACTGGCCGCGGGTTGGACACCCCTGTTCTAACCTAAACTTGGATCACTTTTTATGGCAAACCTCCTAAGTGCCTCCTTCAACAGCTGGATCACGTGCTTCTTTATCTATGGGACTTCAGTTGCCTGGGGAGAGATAAGACTGCTCCTACTTTTCTCAGCTTTGCCCTCCCTTGGTCCACGGTCAGCCCTCCCCAGCCCCCCGGCTCTGTCTGGCTCTGCAGCATTTTTCCCAATCACGTGATGAAGGGTGCTGTGTGCTTGTCAGTGTGGATCCCTCTCACTCCTCAAGCTTGCCTGTACTTTAATTTTACAACATGGGCTTCTGCTCCTTAAAAGCCATTCAGATAAATAGAAGACATTTAAAATAAATGTCTATTGTCTTGTTCCCCCCCTCCCCCGCCCACACACACACACACACAACTGTATTCACAGACTGGCTTATGGTTGCCACAAGAAACTCCATTGCCGACACACAGAGGGAGCAGGCCTGAGGTCAGCTCCATCCCGGGGTGTCTGTGTCTCTCTGCAGATGCTCTTGCCGCACTGGAAGACCCCCCTGAGGGGAGATTGTGTGATGGGCGGCAACCTGAGCCCATCAGAAGACAAGCTTCCCCTAGCAGTGCTCTCGACATGGGCTCAAGGTCCCTACCTGGAGCAACCAAGGTGGTGGTGGGGGGGAGTGGAGTGGGAGGAAGAAGAGGGGCTAAAAAAAGATGTGAGATGGAGGAGGAAGTGGGTGACTCAGACCCTAGCCTCAGCCCTCACAAAATCCTTCCTCCTGCCCCTCGGGCCCCCTGGCCCACTGAACTGAGGGCGATACACCTACACCAGCCTGCCCACACCCCACACTCCTTCTGCTGCTCCCATCACTTCCATCGGCGGGCCCTGTCAGGGAGCATCTAACACAGCACATCCTCAACTAGGCTTCCTCAAAACTCCATAGATCAAGGCAGACAGATCACTTCCTCCCTTAAATGATATTTACGGCCATGGCTCTTTCTCCCACAGCCCAAAGGAGTTTCTCCAGTTTCATTCTGGTGTCCCCCAGCCCTAAGTGGGTATCATGTCAATAACTGTGCCCATAATTAAATGCCTGAATTCAGGGCTGATGGGACTGGGCCAGCGGTTTGCTTCAGGTTGGCTCCTACGCACAGTTATACCCCTACCAGCCTGGTATAGCTTATCCAAGTTTATCTTAACCATCCCCTTGCCTCTGGCCAATCTGAGACCCAAATGTGCCTCCTCGATTCTCTGGCCTCAAGTGCTCCACCTTCCTACCCGGTCAGCGGAAATAAGGGGATGACTCCTCATCCCTTTCCTTTCTCATACCTCCCGTCCAGCAGATTCCTTCAGGGACCCTGGGGTCACCTACTTGGGAACGTCATGGAAACTTTGTGTTCTGAGATGTCTTGGTCTCACTGTGAAGTTTTTATAATGTCTGAAGGCCAGCGGTACCGAAGCTGCTTATACTGGTTTGTAGCCAATGGACCATGACGAAGGTGAGGGAGAGGGCAGTGGTGGGAGGGGAGGTGGGAGGGGTGCTGGCCCGACATCCTCTCTTGCCCGGGCCTCTGGTGCCAGAACTGAACCCTCTACATTGTGATCTTGGACTGTATCTGGGAGCAAAAAACCCCACGGCATGGCAGGGATGTGACCGTGGCTTGGAGCATTGGGATGGAGAAATCGCGGACACAGTTCTTTCCCTCCTTTGTGCCCTCGTGTTTCAACTTGCCGAGCTCTTCCAAGACCTGTGAGCTATGTGGCCTTTCTTTATTTTTCTTTTCTTTTGTTTGTTAGTGGCCAGTTCTGCCTGCCAGTAGGCCATTTAAAAAACCAACTCGTATAAACAGGTAGCTCAAGGATAAAATGATAAATTCACATAACAGTTAATAGAATAGATTCTGTTCTAAATACTTGATATAAATCATTTAATTCTCACAGTAACCCTGCGAAGTAGGCACTATTATTATCCCCATTTTACAGATGAGGAAACTGAGGGCCGGAGAGGCAGCTAGTAAGTGACATAGCTTTATTTAAACTCAAGTTGTCAGCTCCAGAGTGTGTATCACACTATATTGACTCTTTCATGTGTATTTTTTTCTTTTTTTTTGAGGTGGGGGGAGGAAGAAAGAGAGGGAGAGAAACATCAGTGCAAGAGAGAAATGCTGACTGGCCACTTTCTGTAAGCGCTCCGACCGGGATGGAGCACGGAACCCACAACCCAGACATGTGCCCCGACAGGGAATCGAACCGGCAACCTTTCAGTTTGTGAGGTGACCCCCAACAAACTGAGCCTTGCTGGCCAGGGCTTTCGTGTATATTTTTAAGATAAAACACACATGAGAAAATTTGAGCATATATTAAGATAGTCTGTGCTGTCCTGAGTTTCAGGGATAGTACAAATAATTTTCTACCATTTGGGTTACTCCAGGAGAAAAGCGTGGTTTTTAATGGGTACCTCCCATTAATGGGTACCATTACCCATTTACTTTTAATGGGTACCTCCATACGAAGCAGAGCCATCTTTCCAGAGATGAAGATGCTGGAGCCCTTCAGCCCACTCGCTGTTTTTGGATCTGGTCAGGGAAGGCCTGAGTGAGATATTCTCATCCACATCTTGCCACGGTGAAAGCCAGGTCCTAGAGAGGGGAGTGTGCTCGCAGACGCAGAAAGGAGATTGGATGTCAGGGTGTTGACCCCAGTTCCGTGCCAGTCCTTCCGGAACCCATAGTCGCGCCTGACTTCATGTGCGTCCTTGTTCTTTCGTTCGTCTGGCAGAGCCCCCTGAGAAGCCTTGTAATCTTCCTTGTGCTTAGAGCTCACCCCAAGGTTAGCATAGTGCAGCCAAGGCCCGAGTGTGTGAACTTGTCACCTGCTTGCTGGACTGGGCGACCTTGCAAAGCACGTATCCTCTGCAGCTACCGGGGAGCCCCTCACTCATATTTGCCTCCAAGAGAACCAGCTGCTGGGAGTGGCACTCACAGCGGCCTTCAGTCGGTGACAGGCTACAGCGGGGATACCAGAGCTGGGCTGTTGCGGCCCCACGTGAGGATCCTCTAAAGGCCTGTCTGGACTCTGGGCCTCGCCAAGACGTTCTCAGAGCTGCACCGCAGTCTGAGGCCCTTCCTACTCATCCTTCATGATCAAAAGGCTCTTCTTGCTGACTCTAGCTCCCTCCCTTTATCTTTCCAAGTGTTCTCCTCATTAAATCTCTGACACCTCTAATTGGCCTTAGCACCTGTCTTCTAGAAGACGTGAACTGGGCCCTAAGGCTCACACCATCTGCCCCTGAGGGCAGTTTGTGCCTGATGGTCTTACAGATGCTAAGTGGTGGGACAGAAGCGTGGCTTCCCTGTCAGTTCCAGGGGCCATGGTGGAAACCAACCGCAGTGCAGCTGGAGGTAAGGACCGGCTGCTTCCTAAGTCTGGGGACCAGCCCACACCCTGTCTCAACCCCATTATGACTTCCCAGCCCCCTTTTCCCCAAGAGGGGAAAAGCGCCTCAGGGCCTTGGACTGGGGTAGGAGCCCTGGGTTTTAATCCAGTTTCTACTGCTGACTTTCCTCCTCTGGGCTCAGTTTTCCCCATCTGTACAGTGGGATTTCGGCTTGGCTTGCCTGGGTAGGGAAAGGGGGACCGCGCTATTTTGGGGGTTTAAGAAATACCTTGGCAGCTGGTAAGCTACTTCCTCTGCCAGTTAAGATCAGACCTGCAGGGAAACTCCCAATATCAGGGTGGGGCCAGGCCTAAAGCCGTGTCCTTATTATGCTGGGACACTCACAGGTTACGGGGTGCTATGCCTGGGCTCCTGAGAGTGGCCATCAGCCTCAGAAAGGACAGCTTCCTGGGGAACCACATTCAGGGCGGGTAAGCGGACAGTACCTTTGTCTGGAGGTCAGGCTACCCTAGTGAGAATCATGGGAGTACAAGGAGGTAGTACTAGTACCTGAGGGAAGCTGGACAGACTTCCTAGAGAGGGACTTTTGTGTTGGGCTTTGAAGGCTGAGTAAGAGTTTTCCAGTTAAAGGAAAGAGCTTTCAAGATAGACAGAACAGACTTGGAGCACGAATGTATGTTGTGTGTTCTAAAACATATGAGAAATGACGGGACTATCAGGGAAGTGGTGAGAGTGAGCTGTGTCCAGATGGTGAAGGATCTCTAGTGAGGTCAAGGTTCTACAGCCTTCACTGTTATACGTGGGAGGTGGATGCTAGTCTTAGTTTTAATTTATAGATGAACAAACTCAGGCCTTGAGAGAAGGAGAGGGGCTGACAGGAAGGCAATGGGCAGCGTCAGGACCCAATCAGTCTTGGGAGCCAGAGGCCAAGTCGTCTTCTTATTGCGTGGGCAATGCCAAGGACCAGCTCCCCTCCCCCGCCCCTCCCCCGTGCCCGTCTAACGTCAGGGAGCTCGGTGTCCTCATTCCCTCTCCTTCCTCCACCCCCAGTGTCCTCGTCTGTGCTGACATCATGTGCACATGGAAGAGAAATCTGCCGAGATTCCAGAGAGGCCGGAGTGTGGGAACCAGGACAGATGCTGCAGGCGCTGCCTCAGGGCCCAGAAGCCTCTGGAGCCTCTGGGCGCTGCCAAGGGGGCTCTGGAATGTGCCGGAGGCCTCTGGCTTCCTCCGTTGCAGCCCCCCAAGCCTGGGAAAGCTAGGGAGGCTCTGATCACCCGGCCACCATGTGGCCTAGAGAAGCCTGCGTGGGGCGTTGTGCATCCGGACAGCGAGGCCAGCCCAGCCAGTCCACCCTCGGGGGCCCCTCGCTGGGGCACCTGGACACCCAAAGATGGAGCAGGAGCCTCATGACCTCTGTAGCCCCAGGCCGGAGAAGGGAGCCACACCAATATTGTGCACCACCTTCCCTGGAGAAGGCACTCGGGAGTGTGTGTGTGTGTGTGTATGTGTGTGTGTGTGTGACAGACGAACAGACACAGATGGTCCCACCCCCACCCCTCTGGACTCCAGGGGTGGCTGTGCACCGCCTGTTCATCACATGTGGCTCACAGCAGCTGCACATTCCATCAGTGACCAGCTGTGGTGGCAGCTGGGGAGGTGGGGAGCGAGCACTGATGGGTCCCGAGGGAGCAGGGGAGGAGGGCAAGGGGAGGACAGAAAGGGCCTGGGAGAGCAGGGGTCAGGAAGCGGGTGAGGAAAGGGGGCTCGGATTGTTCTCAGGATAAAACACCAGGCAGGAACGTGGTGGTGGGGATGCCGGCCATCTGGGCGGGAGGCCCCGTAGATGTGGGCCTCGGCACAGAGCGCTGGGGGCGGGGTGTTCCAGGACAAGTCCAGCACACCCTGGCTGAGTCTTGGCACATAGTTGGACCAACGTGAGTGTAAGGAGACATACCGGGCAGTTGGATGTATGGACCCAAAGCTCAGGGCAAAAAAGGCCTGTATTGGAGGTATAAACCTGGGAATCATCGGTTTATAGGAGCCCTCACTCCAACACTCCCGGCGCTGTTCTGGGCATCTCACCTCACCTCACCTCACGACAAGCCTGCGGAGTGAGTATCGCTCCCATCGCAAGTCACCAATGAGAAAGCCATGGCACAGAAAGGCCTCTCTCCCTCTGGCCCGCACCCTGCCTCACTGCGAGGCTCTGGGGTGTCTCCGCCCCTCTCTGAGTCTGTGTCCCCAGACACAAAGGGAGGGCCAAGGCTCTGCCCAGGGAAGCCTGCACTGGCCAGGTGGCTCAGTTGGTTGGCGCATCGTCCCATACACCAGAAGGTTGCAGGTTTGATCCCTACGCAGGGCACATAGCTAGATTGCAGGTTCAGTCTCTGGTTGGGGCGTGTATGGGAGGCAACGAATCAATGTTTCTCCTTCGCCCTTCCTCTCTTGCTAAAATCGATAAACATATCCTCGGGTGAGGATTTTTTTTTTTTTTTTTTAGATTTTTATTTTTATTTATTTTTAGAGAGAGGGGAAAGGAGGGAGACAGAGAGGGAGAGAAACAGCAATGTATGGTTGCCTCTCACATGGCCCCCACGGGGACCTGGCCCGCAACCCAGGCATGTGCCCTGACTGGGAATCGAACTGGGACTGCCTGGTTCCCAGCCCGTGCTCAATCCACTGAGCCACACCAGCCAGGGCGAGGATTTTTTAAAAATGGAAGACTGAGTGGCATCCAGGTGCTCCAGCCCCACACCACCTCCCACCCCCTCTCCCCAGGGCCTGGCCCTGAGACACTGCCTGCTATGACTCAGTGACTCGTTCCCTGGGGGCTGGGCACCACCTCCTCCACAGGGAAGGCGGAGGTCTGCGGGAGCCCCCAGCTCCCCTCCCTATCACCAGTTCCTTGGCCAATGTCTATCAACCACCTCCTATGTACCAGACACTGCTGGGCACAGAGGAGACCACAGCGAGCAGACCAACCTGGTTCCTGCCTTTACGCGCTGGAGACAGACAGAAATGATTGCACAATGAATAACCGCCAACCAGCCCCTCCTCTGGGACCCTCCGAGGGCTCCGCCACCCAGTCCCAGAGGCTCAGTGCCTGGCCTCGCAGTGTCACCGTTTAGGCAAGTGGCCCACATGCAACCCAACTGTTTGGAGCCCAGGTCCTGTAAGTTTAGTAATCCAAATACCAGCCCTGAGAGAGGCAGGGGTTGACCTAGTGTGGGAGTCAGGGATTGAGAAAGTTCCCTGGAGCTGAAACATGCCCTTGAAAAAACTCTTCCTGCTTGCTCAGATCCAGGGCTGGAGGACGGGAAGCGGGGAGGGTAGAGGTCTTCTCTCGGCCTCCCTCCCTTTGAACTGAGGCTGACGGCCACCCCTGGGCACCCAGGGGCTCACCTCTGTCTCCTCCTAACCTCCACTCCATCAGTGAGCAAATTCTGGCCCCCGGCCCCCAGGCCCTGCTGGCCTCTGGAGCTGCCTTTGTGCCCTCTCTCGCCGACCTGCCCCTTCTCCCAACCTGCTTCCGTGTCCTCCTCAGACTCCTCCCAGTCTGTGCACCTGGCCCCTGCTTGTCCTCCTCCATTCATGCCAAGGCCTCTGCGGCCTCGTGATTGATTGTACACCTTCCTCTTGGAGGCCCTGGACTGTGACCAAGCCCTTGTTCTTGGCCTTCACTGGCCTGGGCCCCTGGTGCTCCATTCTTGCCTGAGTTTCCTCCTCCTTCCCAGAATTTCTCTGGCTGTTGTTCCGCAGGCTTCTATGCTGGGTTTTCCTCTGTTTTGCTCAACACTAGCTCCTTGTGGTATCTCCTGTACTCCTTGGCTTCAGCTACCGGTCACCAACTCGCTGCCCCAGCCCAGACTTCTCCAGGTTCCCTCCTGGGTGTCCCATGGGTCTCACAAACAGCACAGCCACACTGAACTTTTCACCTTCTCCTGTGTCTTCCATTGGCGGCTGTCACCTTAGCATACTCAGTCACCTGGACAAGACCCCAGCATCACTCGGATCTCTTCCCTCTTCATCTCCTCTAAACCAGTCCCACTTGCCTGGCTTGTTGTACGAGTCTCCTGATTGGTCCACCCCACTCTGACGCATGGTCCCGTGGTTACCAGCGCGAATTTGGGTGCCAGCCTGACTGGTTAGAGTCCCAGCTCTACCACTTACTAGCTGTATCATCTTGGTAGTTTATTTAACTTCCCTATGTCTCATTAAATGAGATTATAGTAGATAATAATTGTAACTTCTAGTATAGGTTGTTATGAGGTTTAAATGAGTTAATGTATGCCAAATAGTACAATGCCTGATACATGGTAAGTGCAATAAAATTTTATTTTATTTATTTATTTCACAAAAAATTTAAAATATTTTACTTATTTCTTTTTACATAGAGGGGAAGCGAGGGAGAAAGAGAGGAGCCTTAACGTGTGGTTGCCTCTCACGCACCCCCTACTGGGGACCTGGCCCTCAACCCAGGCATGTGCCCTGACTGGGAATCAATCTGGCGACCCTTTGGTTCGCAGGCCAGTGCTCAATCCATGGAGCCACACCAGCCAGGGCTTCACAAAAATTTTAAATGCTTACTATGCGTAGACACGTTGTTAGGCACTGAGGAACATAATAATGAACAACAAAAATGATTCCTGCCCCCTCCCTCCTTCCTCGCCCGGGATCATCCCTCAAAGTGAAAAGTTGCCTGTTTGATTCCTGGTCAGGGCACGTGACTGGATTTCAGGTTTGGTCCCTGGTCAGGATGTGTGCGAGAGGCAATGGATCGATGTTTCTCTCTTCCATCGCTGTTTTTCTCCCTTTCTTGCTCCCTCTTTCCAAAAAAAAAAAAAGATTCTGCCCCCAAGAACTTCACAGTTAATGTGGAAGCCCTTTCATAAAAGTCCCACAGAGTGATGATTTCCTGGTGCCCGATCAGTGCCCCGCCCTGTCCCATCTAAAACAAACCAGAGCAAAAGCAAGCACAGCCTGGATTCCGCGCCTCCCTCCAGCTACTCTTCCAGTGTAGTTTCCCATCTCTCCAGCTTCTCAAATGAGTTCATCCTGCCAGCAAGTGTTGATTGCACGTCTGCGTACCAGGCACTGTGCTGGGTGCCGCGGAGTCAGCCGTGAACAAAAGAGACACATCTCTGCCCTCAACGAGTTTATCTTCAGGGGGCGGGGGCAGGAAAAATGGACAAATACAGCAACATGCAGAATATTAATGCCAGTGATGATACTGTATTGTGAAATAAAGTGAGGTGGGGGGTACAGAGTGACGGGGGTATTGGTGGCCATTTTAGATAAGGGGTCGAGAGAGTCCTAGCCGAAGATGTCACCTTTGAGCAAAGACCGGCATGGAGTGAGGTAATCTGAGCAGATCTGGGCGTAGAGAATTCCAGGTTTTGTACGTGTCCTGCTGAAGCGAGCGCTAGAAGAGGAGATTCCAGGGAGAAGGAACTCCAAATGCAAACGAGCACGAACTGCTGGTGGAACGGCAGGAAGGCTCCAGTGGCTGAGTGAGCAAGGCAGGAGCAGGGGCCCGAGCTCAGCGTGGCCACACGTCCAGTGTGCCCTGCACTGCCCCAGCACAGTTGTTAGTACTGCCTCGGTGCGCTCGCAAAGGCGCTGCAGGTTTAGATGATAAATATATAGTCACCCTACATAGAGGCCACGGGAAGCAGTTGGCATTTTATTCTCAATGTGATGGGAAGCCTGTAGATGGTTTTAAACAGGAAGTGACATGATCTGGCTAACATGTGAAAGGGTTATGACCAAGCACTCAGAACACTCTTCTGGCTCCTGCAACACCCCCTTCCTGCTCTCCTCCACCTCCCTGGCTGTTCCCCCCCAGTCTCCTCCCACAGCCCTTTCTCTTCCGCTCAGCACCTAAGTCTTGGAGTTTCTCTGGATCAGTAATTCTCAACCAGTGTGATTGCTCCCCCAAGGAACATTTGGTATTATCTAGAGACATTTTATTTTATTTTTTAAGATTTTATTTATTTATTTTTAGTGAGTCGAAGGGAGGGAGAAAGAGAGAGAAACATGAAACATCAATGTGTGGTTGCCCCTCACGTGCCCCCCTACTGAGGACCTGGCCCGCGACCCAGGCATGTGCCCTGACTGGGAATTGAACCGGCGACCCTTTGGTTCGCAGCCCGTGCTCAGTCCACTGAGCTACACCAGCCAGGGCTAGAGACATTGTACATTGCGCAACTGAGGCAAGCACTTTGGCATTTAGTGGGTGGAGGCCGGAGATGCTGCGAAGCATTCTGCAATGCACACAACAGCCCCTCACAGTAAACAGTTTTCCAGACCGAAAAGTCAGTGGTGCTGAGGTTGAGAAACTCTGCACTGGATTAGCGCAGTCCAGTAGAAATAGAATGGAAGCTGCGTGCACAATTAAAAAGTTCCTGTAGCCACGTTAAAAATACTAAGAAGAAAACAAGTGAAGTTTAATAATATATTTTATTAAATCCAGTATGTATCAAATATTATCACTTCAACATGCAATCATTATAAAAATATCAATGAGGTCTTTCATTTCTTTCCTTTAAAAAAAATCTGGTGTGTGTTTCACATTTACTACACACAGCAGTTCAGTGCAGCCACATCTCAAGGGCTTCGTAGTCACCTGCATCTCCTGACCGTGGTGTTGAAGCACAGCTCCAGGCTCGGCAGTCGGTAATGTAGCCTCAAGTGTAAGAGCTGCATAGGGTCGTAGAGCCTAATGGATTCGCTACGGAACCAAACTGCCTGTCGGATTCCAGCCTTTCCACTTACCACCTGCCCATCTTAAGTGGAGTTACTCCACTTCTCTGTACCTTTGTTTCTCATCTGTGAAGTGGGGATAATATTACTACCTTATACAGTTGTCAAGGATGAGCCCTGCCTGGCGTAGCTCAGTGGATTGAGCGTGGACTTTAAACCAAAGGGTCGCCGGTTCAATTCCCAGTCAGTGCACATGCCTGGGTTGCCGGCCAGGTCCCCAGTGGGGGCCATGTGAGAGGCAACCACACATTGCTGTTTCTCTCCCTCTCTTTCTCCTTCCCTTCCCCTCTCTCTAAAAATAAGTAAATAAAGTCTTGAAAAAAAAAGTTGTCAAGGATTAAATGAGTTAACACTTACAAAGCAGTTTCAGGTGTTTTTGCAGCACTTACCAAATGTTAACCATTCAGGTAGGCCCCTCCCCTGTCTCCACCCACATGTTCTCTCCCGGCAATGTCTCCCCCCAGAGCTTTAAGCACCACCTCTTACCTAATGACTTCCTAATTTACATATCCAGCTTAGACCTCTCTTGGGAGCTCCAGACTCCCTGCCTAGCTGTGCACCCCGTTTTGGCGACCCAGGGCATCGCACACAACACAGCCGTTGCCTTTCCCCTGCAAATCTGCTCACACAGGACAGGCATCTGGGAGGCATGATTTCCGTCTTCCCAGGAAACGCACACGGTGTGGACTGTGCAGCCTCCATATTGCTCGAGGTTTCCACTCCCCTGGGAGGTGCCTGCAGCAGTTAGGGGAGTGCAGAAGGCATGTGTAAGCAGAGTCCAGAGGTGCATCTGGAGTGACCACCAGGGCCTCCGGAGGAAGCGCAGGTTGTGGGTGCGGACCGCTCAGCCGGCTGTGTATCAGCGTGCGTGTCTGTATACATGTGTTTGTGTGCTGGGTCAAGCGGTGGCTGTGTCTGTGGACCTGTGTGGAAGAGGGCCTGGGGGTGTTCTTTCCCACGCCCGGAATCAAGTGCCTCCAAGCAGGTCTTGCCGTGGGGGTGAAAGTGCAGTCATTCTCCAAGTGAAGGGGTGACTTCCTCTGGGTCCTGGTGGGTGAGTCAAAGGGAAGGACTTCTCTGACCCACCACATCGAGTCCATCTTCCCATCTCCTCCTCCCTGCCTGTGAAGTCAGTCCCCTTCCAGGATGCTCCTGTCTGCTTCCTGCTGAGCCTTGGGGAATTCTCCAAGGTACTGGCCCATGAGATGGCAGGTGAATCTCCGAGAATCTTCTGTGAGTCCCCCTCTCTAGGGGCTGGAGCCCTCACTGAGTGAACAGTTTGGTCTGTTGGGGGTACGCCGTCCTTTTGAGGCCTGCCACAGCTTCAGAATGAGCCCTCTCCCGGTGCTCTTGGCCTTCTGGGACAGCTCCAAATCTGGTGAACTGGGAACTGATTTCCAGAGATAACCTGCCGCCACCACCATCCAGCCACGTCTTCGGGGACCTTGGCCATAGCCAGTTCCGCTGCGGTGATGCAGCCACAACCAGAGCTGTTCCTTTTAGGGATGACAGCCGTCTCTCACAGGTCTGACCCCACCCCCACCCCACCCTACCCCACCCACGCGTGCGCGCACACACTCCACTTGCTTTCCACTCCAACGGGAGAAGCTGCTGGGAGGCTCCTGTCCATTATCAAGCTACGGCCGCCCCCACCAAAACGGACGTGTTGGCTGCCCGCAGAACCCCACGGCCCGAGCCAGCGGGGTCGACCTTTGCACAAGCTGGTGCATCGCAGAGCGGCCGCTCCACAGACAGGCAGCGCCTGAGACAAACTAGGGACAGACAGGGACTCCTGGCTTCCCTCGAGGCCTCCAGGGGCACCTGCCCAAGGCCACCCAGCGCGCTGCGGCCAAGGCGGCGGAGCGGAGCGGAGCGGAGCCAGACCTCCCAGCCGTCGGTGGGGGCGGTGACCGCCAGAGGCCTTCCCACGGCTTGACCTGCGCGTCACCGCGGGGGCGAAGGGGCGCCTGATCGCCAGGGGCTACGGCGCGGAAAAGGGCCCTGGGAAAGGGCGGCGGCGGCGCCCCCGGGGCGGGGCCGGGGCCGGGGCGGGGCCAGGGCGGGCCGACTTCCAGGCTGGGAGCCGGCACCACCAGGCAGAGACCTGGCAGCCTGCTCTCACCATGAAGCGGCCAAGGGGGCCGAGCGGCTCCGACAGCGAGTCCGACGGACCCATCGACGTGGGCCGCGAGGGCGAGCTTAGGTAAGCGCTGGGGCGGGGGGCTGGGCGCGCAGGCGGACTCCGCCAACGTGGAGACGAGTCCTCGAGGCAGCGTCCCGAGACGCAGCGTGGGCGGTGGCCCGCAGGTGTGGGGGGGGCAGTGTGTGCAATTACACGCACGAGGGCCTGGGGTCCTGTGTGACCTGGACCATTTAGGGCTCAGGATGCTGGGACGGAGGTAGCGTTCAACTCGCGGATCTCATGTCAGCGGGCCTGGTGATCTGTCGAAGTGCCCAAATGAGACTATTGGTGAGGAGTCCCCCCCCCCGCCCCGAAACTCTTACGAAAAACCCTCACAGGCTGTTGGCACCGCACCCCCTACCCAGAATCCGCTGACTGTACAGAATAACCGTCTTTTCCCAGTTTTGCCGTAACTTGGGTGCACTTTTCATATGGCACACGGGAAGCTACTAGGAGAAGAAAGACCTCTGTCCCTTGTGCAAAGTGGACTTTGAATAAGGTTTGACATTGAAGAAAATGATAGCTGACTTGCCCACGGTCGGTGCACGGGCCTAGGCTCCGATTCCTGCGCGCTGCTGCCCGTGTCTTCGGCTCGTGAGAAATATTCCTCCCCGCCTCAAACCTGTAGCGCAAGCTGCACGCAGACGACTCTATACTTCCCAGTTCCGTGAACACCCTAAGCTTCAGTTTCTTTGTCTGTAAACTGAATATAAATAACGGACCCAACCTCATGGGAATGTTGGGAAAAATCAAGTGAGATAGTATACGTCCCGGGCTCAGCACAGGGCCTAGCGCAGCAAATGCTAATTAGTGTCAGGCGCCCAGCACGTGATACCGAAAGCCCTGAAAGAGCAGCGGCTGGCTGGGAGTCTGCAGGCCTGGATCCCAGCCCCGAATCTCCCAGCAACTCCCCGTGTGGCCTTGGGCCATTGCTTTCCCCTGGAGAGCCTGGTTGCTCAGCAGTGAAATAGGGAGGACAGAGAGGGCTCTCTGCTCTCTCCCGGCTCATCCCAGTCTGACTCTACAGAATAGAATTGGAAGGGAGGGGTGGGGGCGGTCAGTTTATTCTTAGGGATGCTTTTGAGGGCATCTCATAATTTCAATGATGTAGTTTCTGAGACCAGGGGTATCCTGCCTCAATCACAAATCCTAGTAAAATTCCACCAGCTTTCATTTATAGCTTATAATTGGAGGTAAGGCAATAGATATTCTCCTTGCATCCTGTATGTTAGGTTTTGGGGCATACAATATCATTTCCATGCAATGTAGTAGCATGTATTAAAATTCCTCACCCAAGGACATGCTTATTAATTTTAGAGAAAGAGGAAGGGAAAGAAAGAGGGAAAGAAACATCGGAGTGAGAGAAAAACATCTATTGGCTGCCTCCTGTAGGGGCTCCGATGGGAGACTGAGCCGGCAGCCAGGTGTCTGAGACGGTGCTCCAACCAACGGAGCCACCCAACAATGTGGTAGCCTTTTCAAGATGTTTAGCAGAAACTGTTCTTTAGAGAAGCAATTCTCTGAGTCTGCGCCTACCAGGAGCAGGAGAAGGGCCCAGCACCACGTGGTGGTCGTGCAGGAGGGTCTCAAATTCAATGTTATTGGGTCTTCATGAATCAGAGGCACAAAACTGATATCAGAGAGCTAGGCTGATCAGAGCTGGCTACTGTCTTTCAAGAATTTGCAGCCTGGCCAGTGACCTGCCAGGTCACGCAAAGCCCACGGACGGCACGGACGGTGGAAGAAGAGACAGACTGTGAGCTGTGAGGGCGCCCAAGCAGGGAGAGGTCACTTATAACCGAAGGCAGCAGGGAGGGCTTCTTGAAGGTGGTGGCATTTGGGCCGTGGTCTAAAGGATCGGTGGGCCGTTTTTTCCTGTGCAGCATTTTGTCCTTTCAAACGGAACCCATTTCGAGAGACTGTCTCAATTCTTAGCGGAGCAGACCCCATTGGAGGAGCGAAAGCAGCCGGACATCTGGCAGAGCTGACTTATAGACCCTCTTTGTAGCACTTGCCAAAGGGCCCTCCCCCCAGCAGACATCAATGCTTCAATTCAGGGATCACTGAACGCTGCCTGCTGTGGCCCAGACCCTGGGCTGGGCGTGGGGGGCCCAGATGTATCCTGCTCAGCCTCTGCCCTCAGGGAACTCTCAGAGAAGAAGAGCTCCATGTACAAAGACAGCCAGATAAACAGTGGCAAGGGCCATGGGACTGGGGCAGCCAGCCTCCCTGGAGGTCAAAGGCAGGGCGCGAACCCCCCTCAGAGATGTGAGAGTAGAGAAGAGTGTGTTCCGTGTCATCGTGGGCATCTGCCTGCTGGTGGTGTCCTGTCCCATCTGTGGGAATCGCCCACAGAGCTCCTCTCTGAAGCCAGCCCCCTTACACACGCTGGGACTGAACTGAGAATGTGGCCTCCCCCTCCCCTTCTGCAAACATTTAATGGGCACCTGCCTCATGTCAGGCACTGGGTCCGGGTCTGTGGATTGTTCCTACATGATTTAAGGCACACGGTAGCCTTTGAAGTCAGATGGGCCTGAGCTAGACTCTCACCGCCATTAATTTGGACGTTTCTGAACCTCAGTTTTCTCCCTTACGAAATGGGGATGCTAATACACACCTCACAGGGTGAGGCTTTGATGAAGTAATGATCCCAAAGCATGTCTCCCTGTTTTGGCACAAGGTAACTTCCAATTAATGCTGCTCTGTAAGGGGTTGCCATTCAGTTGGAGGGTACGTGTTCATGAGGTCGCATAGTCTAATAAAAAGACTGGGAGGGTGAAGACTGGATTTATTGGGCATGATTCTTTTTCTTTTTAATCCTCACCTGAGGACGTATATGTTTGTTTTTTAAGATTAATTTGAGAGAGAGAGGAACTGGGCCAGGGGTGGGAGTGGGGAGATCGAGAGAAACATCAACGTGAGAGAGAAACACTGACTGTTTGCCTCCCGTGAGCACCTCAACACGGGGAGCAAACCTGCAACCCAGGTATGTGCCCTGACCGTGGATCAAACCTGCAACCTTTTGGTGCCTGGGATGGAACGATGCTCCAACCAACTGAGCCACCCAGCCAGGGCTGGGCATGATTCTTAACTCTCTCTGTCTCTGTCACTCCATCTATCAAATAATTGTTTTTGCTAAATCCAAAATGGCCCCGAAAACTTAACTCGCGGGGCTGTTGTGCAACAGATGAGAGAGGGAAGTGTGGACATGCTGCCTAGAACAAAAGGTACTGGCTAGGAGATTTACAAGATGTAACAATGAATACATGGGGTGCACTGGGAAGAACGATACATTAAAAGCCTGTTGACTTGGAATGTCCTCTAATTTGCTGTGTGGCCTGGAGCAGATCCCTTCCCCTCTCTGAGTTCCTTCATTTTACCAGGCGGTTCAGTGTTATCTAAAATCCCTTCATCGGGGACATTGTGGTTCTGCCTTTGGTTGATGCAAAACCAGTGGGATTATCTACAAGGGCCCACAGGGGAATTCCCAAGAAGAAACTGAGCTTAAGCTCTAAGGGTGGTCAGGACTGCCAGCCAGACCACCTAGAAAACTGCCCCCAACCCAAGAGACCACCCCACAGTTCTGGCTAGGGACCACTCTAGGTCTATGAAGCAGATCTTGGTGGCCAACATATCTTCTCTAGGTCCGTGAAAGTCTGCCTTATTTTCAGACTCTCAGCCAAGAAGCTCACACCTCCTCTCTGTCAGGGTCAGGGCCAGATCACAACCTGGAAGTGAGCGCAGGCTGAGCTCCTGGGAGCTTTAAGGATAAGGGGACTGGAGGGCTATTCAGACATACAGGAAATGGGAATTAAGGAGGAAAACAATGCTGACTTTGGAGCCAGGAGACACAGATTCCCATGCTGGCTTTACTCCTTAGCAGCTGCATAAGCTGGGCAAGCTGCCTTAGCTCCTGAGCCTCAGCATCCTCCTCTGTAAAATGGGGCTTTTGTTAGGCTCACAGAAGGGAAATGTACATAGCGATGCCAGGAAAACTGTGAAGTGAGGTTTGCCTGTCAGATATGGGAGTGGGATAATACCGCAGAGAACAAGGGACCAGGAGACAGAAAAAGATGGCAGAGCCACCTGCCCCAAAAGGGGTGCATCAGCCTCCGACAGCTGGTCCCTGAGGAGGGATCAGGCTCAGAGGCAGTGACGTGGGCAAAGCTAACCCAATACCCCTAGAGATGCTTTATCCAGCCTGGGGGGACAAAGGCTGGGTTTCTTGGGGCTTGTCCTCAGTGAAGCTCTGTAAACAAGCTGCCCTACAGATCTCAGGATCTGGCCATGTGATCCCTGAACCTAGCTTGCTGGGCCATCCCTCCCAGGAGCTTTCACTGGTCTCTAACCAACCCTTCTTGTCCGGACGTTTGGATGGACATACCCTTTCCCAGACGTGGCTGCACAAAGCCAGGTGTAGCAGCGGGATTTGACAAATGTTGATCTGGTCTCTCCTGCCACCTTCTCTCTTTGAGGAAATGATGAAAATTATCCAAGCTCTGACACCAAGAAAGTAACCAAGGGGGGCTTGGACCTTCCTGGTGAGCCACATGTGTGTCCGTCCATTCCACAAAAGCCTAGGACATGGATTTTATGGTGTCACCTCTCTGTTTCCCAGTAATGCCAAAGACAAGGGCAGGAAGAGCTCAGCCATGAGCTCTGCCATGTTCCCAGCACTTGCTGAGTATGGGGTGGGATGGGGGACCTGGGGGGGTACAATAGTGAATGAGGCAGACAGGGGTCATGACTTCCGGAAGCGTACAAACTTGTTGGAGAGACAGACGTTATTAACCCAATAATTGTGTAAATAAAAAACAACACACAGGCTTAAGTGCTGTGAATGCAGGATGTTGGGAGAGGGTAGAGTAAGGGACACCTACTTAGCGGGAGGGGGATGTCAGAAAAGTCTTCCCCAGTAAGGCGACATTTGAGTTGAGACCTGAGGGTGGTATAGATGATCAGGGCTGGAGCTTGGGGGTGGAGGGACGGGGTGGACCGGAGAATTCTAGCCTGGGGAACAGTGTGTGTAACCACAGGAAGGAACACAGAGAGCAAAAGAGTTGAGTCTAGGAGGTGATAGGGGCTGGATGGGCCACCTGAAAGGGGATGGCCTTGACCCTAAAAACATTGGGAAACCCCTGAGGAATTTTAAGAGAGGGACGAGGTCAGATTTACATTTAAATGATCACTCTGCCTGCTTGTAGGGAGAAATGGGTGCAGAGGGAACCAATTATAAACTCATGACTGAACGAACAATTTGGAGCTCTTGCCCTTGGTTGTCCAGATAAAAACCGGCAGAGGCTCGCCCTTGCTGGTGTGGGTCAGTGGGTTGAGCGTCGTCCAGTACACCGAAATCTTGAGGATGTGATGCCCAGTCAGGACACATACCTAGGTCTGTGGGTTCAATCCACAGTTGGGGCACATATGGGAGGCAACAAATCAATGTTTTTGTTTCTCTCTAAAATCAATAAATGTATTTTTTAAAATAAAAGAAAAAGAAAGATGATAGAGGCCTGGTCCTGAGAGTGGCAGTGGGATAAGGAGGACAGATGTGAAATGTGTTTTAGGACTGAGGAGGTGGGGTGAGGACCAAGGAGGAGTCCTGGAAGGTGGCCAGGTGTCTCTGCAGAACTGGGAGACTGGGTGGCTTGGCTGAGAGGGGAACCCAGGAGGGAGAGGAGGCGTGTGAGGTGCAGGCAAGCTCAGGGGTTCCCCTTCAGGTGGGTGACATTTTTACATTTGAAATGACAGGGGAGCCGTCTTGTCTAAGGTTGTTTGTTGACCTGGGCCCGGTGTCTCTCCACCGGAAGCTGAGTGTCTGGAGGGTGGGGTCTGGCTGACCCATCCAGTCCTGCCCTGGGCCTGAATGGGGCCTCCCAGGTCATGAATGGTCCTCAGTGCAAACCCAGCGAATCCCCTCCATTCCAAAAGGGCCTCTGAAGCGGGAAGCCATTAAAAGGCGAGCAGTTGGGGAGGATTTGGGTCCGTCTGGACAGGAAGAGCCCCCAGGGCTGAGCCTCTTCCCTGGAGTGAGAACGCCTAGGGTGGGAACAAATCTCTCTCCTCTAGCCGGGCCTTTGGAGGGGAGGCCGACGCGATGCAGATCTGGGGCCTTCTGGGGGGGCCAGGGGAGTGTCCCCAGAGTCCCGAAAGGGGCCTGTGACCCAGATGCCGCTCCCCCTCGTCCCCAGCCGTGCTGCGTGGGAGGTGGCGGCAGCTGCAGCCGCCGCGGAGGGCGGGCAGCCGGCGCGCCCGGCCCGTGGGAAGCAGCGGCATCTGCTCTTTCCACGCTCATTCCCAGCGGCTCCTTCTGAAACCCAACCCGCCGGCCGGCCCGCCGCCGCTGGCCTGTGCCCTCTCCCGCCCCGCCCCGCCCAGGATCGCGTTGCAGGAGCCGGAGTGGCCTGCGGCCATTCCGATGCCCGCCCCCTAGCAGCCCGCAGCGAGGGAGGGGGCGTCGGGCAGGGGCTGAGGTGAGAACCTAGCCCCCTTCTGCCCCTAGCTGCTCCGGGACAGTTAACCCTGTGCGGGGAAGCACTTGGCCCACGGAGAAAGGGCGCCGCCCCCACCCCCAGAAGGGAGAGACTGCGTCCCTCCCCCGCCTGCCCTGTGCTTCCTCCCAGCTTGGGAGACCACAGCGGCCCAGCAGGGGGCTGTGCGCGCCCAGGTCAACCCAGGCCCGGGCCATGGTCCCCAGCTCTGACAATTTTGCCTTTCTCTTCCTCTCCAGCCAGATGGCCAGGCCGCTGTCCACCCCCAGCCCTTCTCAGATGCAAGCCAGGAAGAAACGCAGAGGGGTGAGTGTCTCAGCCGAGTTGCCCGACGGAGGTTTACCCTGGGTCCCCAGGGCCCTAGCCTCAAGAAACCTGGTCAGAAACGTCACCCCAAGCTAGACTGCCTGGGTTCAAATCCTGGCTCTGCAGGTAGCTAGTGGGATGATGACTCTGGGCAAGACTCTTAACCTCTCTGTGCCTCATTTCCTCAAGTGCGTCACTGAAATAATGATAGTAGCTGCCTCAAAGTGTTGTTTTGAAGATTAAGGGAATTAATGTAACACACTCAGAACAATACATGACACAATTAGCCACTATTATTTATCCCAGCCTTCCTTCTCTTCTCTCTGAGCCCAGAACTTTCATTTTTCTCTCTGTGGGCTGAGGGGTTGAGTGAGAGAGACAGAAGAGGGGGGCCCCCTGCTTGCTGTTGGCCATCTTATCCCAGCCTCACTTCCCCCAAAGATGCAGCTGTGTGGGGTCCAGACACCTGGGAACTGGCGGAGACCAGCCCTGCCATTGGCTAATCAGGAGCCCTTCTATCCAGCCCTGGTGCTCTTTGCTGGTAACCTGGGAGTCCCAGTGTCCGACCTGCTCTCAGTATTCTGCTCCCAGTTCTGTGAGATGAGAATGGGAGGCCTTCACAGCTGGAGAGGGCACTGCCTAAGGCTCCTCGGGCCTCATAACCCAGCATCTGAAGGGGAACCCCTGGCCCAGTGTGGGTTTCCAGGTCCTGCTCCAGGGTCGTGGCTGGTGTCCCTGTTCTGATTGGTTGGTGCTCTACCAGTAGTGAAATGTATTGAATGTCCCCTGCTACAGAGACCAAGACAAGAGATCTGAGTTCTCCCAGCTTAGCACTTCCTTGCTGTGTGACCTTAAACAAGTCACTGCCCTCTCTGAGCCTCAGTTTCCTCCTCCATAAAGTACGAATAGATTTATTTCCTTCACAAAAATACTGTGAAGGAAAATACGAATCAGTGTCCATCAGGCACATTGAGCCCTGGCTGGTGTGGCTCAGCGGATTGAGGACAGGCCTGCAGACGGAAGGGTCGCTGGTTCTGTTCCCCATCAGGCATGTGCCTGGTTGTGGCCAGGGGTCCCCGGTGAGGGTACCATCCTGTACAGGGTGTCCCACCCCCATTGAGGGTGTGTGGGATGCAAACGCTTGAGATGTTTCTCTCACACACAGCGTTTCTCTCCCTCTCTTTCTCCTTCCCTTCCCCTCTCTTTGCAAATAAATAAAATCTTAAAAAAAAAAAGTAAAATAAGATTTTATTTATTTATTTTCAAAGAGAAGGGAAGGGAAGGAGAAAGAGGGAGAGAAACATCAATGTGTGGTTGCCACTCACATGTCCCCCACTGGGGACCTGGCCCGCAACCCAGGCATGTGCCCTGACTGGGAATTGAACCGGGACCCTTTGGTTCACAGCCCGCGCTCAATCCACTGAGCTACACCAGTCAGGCAAAAATCTTTTTTTTTTAAAAGGCCTGTTGAACTGCCTGTGTAGAGCCTGTGTGTAAATTCTTGTCGTTGTCCTTTAGATCATAGAGAAACGGCGCCGAGACCGCATCAACAGCAGCCTTTCTGAATTGCGGCGCTTGGTCCCCACCGCCTTTGAGAAGCAGGTATGTGACGTTGCTGATGGTGCCGGAGGAAATCCGTGGGCATGGCAGACAAGCTTCGTGTGTCATGGCATCTCCTATTGATTGGTAGCAGCTGCCTGCAGTCCTGCGATATCATTTACTGATATCTGTCACTGGCCAGGGAGAAGGGGAATGGGAATTTATAGTTACTGAAGTATCTCAGGTGTTGAGGCTTTATGTCCATCACTCCACTTAATTAAATCCTCAAAACGATCCTGGAGAGTAGGTATGCCCATTGCACAGGTAAGGAAACTGAAGCACAGAGAGGTCAAGTAACTTATACCAGGTCACACAGCCAGTAAATAGCAGAGCAGGATTAGAACACAGAACTCTGTAATTTCAAAGTGCCCTAATCCTCTACGGTACCAACATTTCTAAGCTGCTTGAAAGCGGATCAGGCTGCTCAGGGAGTGAGCACTCTGACCTTGAACGTGTTAGAGTGGACGGATGACAGTGGGGGGCCGGACAGCTGCGTTAGTCAGACAGCCTCAGAGACCCTCCCCGCGCATTCCACAGCAGGGCCCTAGGCCGTGTGTTCTCCCTTCTGCTGGTGAGAACGAGTCAGTCATTCCTCAGATGTTCACTGAAACCTTCGCAAGACCAGCCATAAGCTAGACCTGCTGCCTGCCCTCAAGGGACTCACACGGAGAATCTGACCCTCAGGTTTCACCTGGCAGACCCAGGTGATGCTGGAGGCTTCGAAAACATTTCCCAAGAAAGAGAAGAGAGGAAAAGCAAGTGCTTTGGGGGTAAGATGATGAGCTAGATCTCAGGCTTCCCTGAGAGCTGGTCTAGGAGGTGGGTGAGTTCCGGTGATGGCGCATGGAGCCACGGAGATAGATCCTCTGGGGAGGGCATGCACAGTGAGAAAAGTGAGCCAACACCGCTGGGACACCGCTGTTTTAAGGGGCAGGCAGAGCAAGAGGCAAGGTGAAAGGAGGACCAAGAAGTCATGCAAGTCAGGGGAGCAGAGGTTTCTGGAAGGACAGTCAGCAGTGCAGTGGGCAAATGGACTAACATGAGAACTGAATGGAATGCTAGGTTTGAAGCAGAGGCCCCATTGCAGGCAGCGATGGAGCGGGAGGAAGATGAGAAAGCCGAGACAGTGACTGCTGGTGACACTGTCCAGGGGAGGCGAGAGGTCACTGCAGGCCTTCACTCCTCTGTCTCTTGTACACACAGGGCTCCTCCAAGCTGGAGAAAGCCGAGGTGCTGCAGATGACGGTAGATCACTTGAAGATGCTCCACGCCACCGGCGGGACAGGTATTGATGCTCTGCGCTTCTGGGAGTCATTTATGCAACCAATATGTGGGGTGGGCCCTGGGGATACAGCAGTGAGCACAGCAGACGTGGTCCCTGCCCTCATGGAGCTCACGGCCCGTAGAGAGGCTGAAGCCGATGCAGGCAGGACATTCACAAAGCTTGTCTCTCGTCTTTTTGGGGCACCTCCCTCCGCACTCTCAGGGTCTGCATTCACAACTGTTTCCTCAACTCCACTCCTTCTCCGACAGCCTGTTCCTACCGACCCCACCCCAGGGCCTCGTTCAGCACGAGCCTGCGCGAGCTCATTCTCACTGGGACCCAGTGGGAGTGGCCTGCCTGCGATTTTTAGCCACAGATGGTTCCCTAGTGTGCCCACCACCGGTCTAGGCTTCTGGGCTGTTGCGTCCTTGGCATTGCTGGGGTCATATGTCACGCTCACAGCTAAAGATCAGTTGCACAGGATTATAATAGAATACAAATGTAACTGATTCCGTTATTTTGAACTGGTCTATTACAATAAAGACATTGAACTGTGGCTTTAAAAAGACTTCTGGACAAATAGGAATTTGGGCGACATGGAGCTTCTCTGTGTATTTTGGCGATTTCACAACTGGAAAACCTTGAAAGCTCCACAGACCTTGGCCACAAAGTCCTAAGCCCCAAAACCTTAACTTACTCCCTTGGAGGGGACAGTTGCATTTTAAGTGGCCCAACCTGGGGCTTCTCGGTGTGCAGCGGTGTCATCCCGGGGCAGGCAGGCTGTGGGCCCTGCTCCAGAGATTCTGAGGCAGGAGGTCTGGGCTGGAGTTTAGGAATCTGCACGGTGAAGGAGCGTGCCCAATGACCCGGATGCAGGTGGTCACTCGGGGAACTTTTGCCAAAGAAACGCATGGCCCACAGGAGAAACTTCCGTCACCCAATCAACCGGTGGGGGAGACACTTCAAAATACATCTGTGGTTTCCCAATGAAAAGAAAATAGTGACAGTATATGGGCAACATTTCATAGTTTCAGAATGCTTTCCCTAACATTCTCTCATTTGGTTCTCACAACACCCTCGTGGGTGGGGCGCTGACCCGCCCCCATCTTCTGGCCGAGGGCGATGGGAGGACAGAACTGTGGTTGGATTTGGATCCTGGCCCTACGACTTAATAGCTTTATGTCCTTGGACAAATGATTTAACTTCTATATCCCTCAGTTTCCTCATCTCTAAAATGGGGATATTAAAGGGTTGTTTTTTGTTTGTTTTCAGGAAAATTAACTTAGATAATGCAAATGAAGTGCTAAGTAAGAATGCAGTAGGTGCTAGTTAGAAAGAACAGCCAGCCCAGAAGGGGAAGGGTTTACTCTGAGTCCGCAGAGCTGCGTCTGTGGCCGTCAGTGTACTCCCTTCCAGGGGGGTCCCAACTCCAGACACTGTCTCCCGCCCAGCTGTCCCTCTGAGGGGGCCTCAGCTGTGAGCCAGGGACCAGATATTTGCTGCCACAGTCCTGAGGCCAGTGCTCACCGGGGCTGTTCCGTGACTGCCCGGAAGGCGGTATGGAGAGGCGATGGGCTGTGCACCTGCTCATTCCTCACCGAAATCTGCCAAAGAGAGGGTCCCCAGCCGGTGGCAGCAGCTGAGAGTGGGGTCCTGCTTCCCAGCCTGCCTGTGGGGCTGGATGACAAACTGGAATTCCCGCAGCAGCCAAGCTGTGAATGGTAGCTAACGTATCATTTACCGAGCATTTTTGCACAGGGTTTCATTTTATTTCGCCCTCACAGTTCTGTGCAGTGGATACTGTTCCATACTAAGGACGTAGAGGCGCAGAGAGATTGAGAGACTTGTCCATGGCCAGGCAGCTTGTGAAGTCGCCTCCAAAACCTCAGCTGCCTTCTCCAAGGGGCGTTCCATTGTCCGCCCACCTCAGCAGGCGGGGCTGCCTTACACCTCCGTGCGCAGGGCCCTGACCCACCTGGCCAGCGTCTGCCTGAGTTACCGTGGTTGCGGTTTCGTCTTTGCATTAGTCATAAACTGTGCTGAAAACAGCACTTGACATTTTATAATGCTTCGCCGTGTAGTTGACTCATTTGACCCTCACAACCCAGTAGGGATGGTAACTCCCACTTTGCAGATGGAGAGACCGGGGCTCAGAGAGGTGAGTTGGCATGCCCAGAGTCACACAGGGAGTAAGGAGGGGAGGCAGGTCCAGAATCCAGGCTGTCTGCCCCAGGTTCAGTGTGTGTGTCCCCGCTGGGCGGGCCCTCATCACAGCTCACTTTGCAGGATTCTTTGACGCCCGAACCCTGGCAGTGGACTTCCGGAGCATCGGCTTCCGGGAGTGCCTCACGGAAGTCATCAGGTACCTGGGGGTCCTGGAAGGACCCAGCAGCCGCGCGGACCCCGTCCGGATTCGCCTTCTCTCCCACCTCAACAGCTATGCAGCCGAGATGGAGCCTTCGCTCACACCTGCCAGCCCCCTGGCCTTCCCTGCCTGGCCCTGGTCCTTCTTCCATAGCTGCCCAGGGCTGTCAGCCCCAAGCAGCCAGCTTGCCATCCTGGGGAGAGCGCCGGGCCCCATCCTCCCCAGCGCTGCCTCTCTTGCTTGCCCAGTCCCAGCCCTCCGAGCAGCTCCCGTGCGCAGAGCTGCTGGCACCATCCTGCCGGCCCGGAGGAGTCTGCTGCCCAGTCGAGGGGCGTCTTACACCCGGAGGGTGCGCCCTCTAGAGAGGCCAGCTGCCCCCTTGCCCATGGCCCCCAGCGGCAGGGCTGCCAGGAGCGGCCACATGGCACCCCTCCTGCGGTCTTCTTCCCCCACACCCCCTGGTGTTGGGAGGTCCCCTGCTTCTGCCACTGTTCCTGCCCCTAGGCCCTCTTCCTCCGGGCCTGCTGGGAAGCCCACAGGGGCTGCGCTCTGCCACTCCTGGGTCTCCGAAATCACGGAAGTTGGGGCTTTCTGAGCTGTGCCACCTCCCCTACCCCTGCCAGGAGTAAGGAAAAATCTTCTCCAGGAGCTCTGAAAGTGGCTCTGCCTTTTCTGCCCTGCCTCCTGGACTGGCTCACGTGTGAAGGCGTCTTCACCCATCGGAGGCTCCCTCCTCCTTCGGCCCATCTCCCCTCCTCACTGCTTGTCCCAGCTTGCCCACCCGGCCTCCCGGAGCTGTTCCGATCTCAGAGGCTTGGGCCCACTTCTCACCTGCACAGATGAGTCCTGGGAGAGCCCTAAGCGCTATGCACAGACCCCTCTCCTGCCCCAGTGTACACGGGCAGCAGCATGAGTCTCAGCTCTGGGAACACAGCTGTGACCTGAAAAGCACAGTGGCCGAGGCTGGCTGCTTCCCAAGAGAGACCAGCCCCCATCCAGGAGCAGCGGCTGCCTGGCTGCAGCCTTCCTAGGCCCACAGGGCCGGAACGCAGTGTCTGCCTTGCTTCCTGAGACAGTAAAGGAACAGGGGCCACCGAGAGGTGTTCTGGGAAGCCCGCCTGCCCCTGCCCACCTGTCTTCGGCCCATTCCATCGCAGCAAATCACAGGACAGACCTGCTGCCCACCACGGCCAAGGCACCTCCTCCCGGCGGCAGGCACCCAGCCTCCAGCCAACCAACAGCCCCCTGCACACGGCTGGGAGGCTTCCCGGCAGCAGTGAGGCCCCATGACAGGGTGTCCTTACCGCCAGGCCTGGGACAGCACTCTCAGACAAGCGCAAAGAGGGCCCGGCTCCCTGCCTCTCACACCTTCCTCCGGGTGCGTGGTCCCTGTTGGGCACACAGCGTGCACAGCCCGGTTCCCACGTGATGGCGCCCAGAGAGGAGTCCTCTTGGGATTCAGAGCCAGACGTTTGTGCAGCCTGGTTTGCATCCGTCTCACGGAGCCCAGACTGCCAGGACGGCCAAGGCCTGTCAGGCTGGACAAAAATAACTGCGAGGAGGGGCGAGAGGAAGGACAGTCGGAGGCGGCCAGGCCCTGCAAGGTCACCCAGCGGCTCAAGGGCCTGAGATCCTATTCACCCAGGACTCCACGCTGCGCAGAAGCCACATCGTTACCCAGCTCCGACCCCGGCCGCTTCACCTCTCACAAAAAAGACAAATGAGCCCGTGACCACTCCCAGGGAAGAGCAGAGTCTGGACAAGATGGGGGCAGATCCAAGACTGACATCGGCGGACCAGTGTGGCCAGACCTGTTGTTAAAATGCAGTGACACATCTGTGCTGGGGGGCACATACCTGCTTCTCCTGAGTGGCCCCCACTGCAGGGCTTGGCCCCCAGGACCCCCGTACTGGTTAATGCCTGGCAGACCCCAGCTCATGGGATCTGCCAGCTAGCGAGTTTGTTGGTACTTATTTTACACTGGTTATGAAATACTCCAAATGTCACTGCTGGGAAGATTCTCCCACCGCCACCCTTTGACAGAACTACCCTCCCCAGAGGCTAAATTGAGGAGACTCCCTAGGCTCACAAGTAGTTTGCAAAAGCCCTAGGGAAAAGGGGCCCATTCAGAGAAGTGGGTCAGAGGACAGAGGTCATTTAAATGACCTGGAAAGCTCTTTTGCAAAGGCAGATTCCTCAAGGAGGCAGAGAGAGCTCAAATAATTCTCTCACCTCTGTTGGTTCCATCAGGTGGCTGTCCTGCACACACCTGAGAGCCAGGAGGAGAGAGGGTGGCATTTCAAGGAGAGGATCCCTGACCTGGAGTGCTCCTGAGGGAGACCGAGGGAGGGCGGGGCTCAGTAGGCTCCCAGTAGTTGGGACAGGTCGGGGTGGAGGTGGCAGAAGGGTAAGACCAACTCCACCTTTCTCACACAAGGCAAGAGAACGCCTTCCTCTCCCCTGTCTTCCTCTCCCCCGTCTTCCTCTTCCCCGTCCTCCCCCTTCCCCTTTTTCTCCCCGTCCCCTTCCCCCCCACTCCTCCCTCTCCCTGACTATCCCAGGTGATGGATGATGACCCACTGCTCCCAGGATACCAGGTCAGTCCTGTGCTTTGGCGGCTTCTGAGCCTGAGCATTCACTTGTAGTGGGGCTGTGGGAGTCCCATGTCTGAGTTTCCGGCACCCAACTCCAAAAGAATCTGACACCATCGAATGAGGTGGAAATGGCCTAGAATGGAGCATCTGCGTTGATCTGGGGTTCATTCTCCCTGAGAGATTGTGGGGGGAAAGGTGTGGATGTAATTGTTTCTGTGGTGGAGGATTTGTATCTTGTTTCTATTCCCAATTCTTTCTGGTGCCCCTGATCCCCACCCTGTTGCTGGGGTTCGCACAGACATCCAATAAAGGTTTTTTTTTTTATTCTTCTGGAATTCTGGGAACTTCTGAGTGATTCTACTTCTTGAGTATCTCTGGAGTTTGTCCACTCCTCTCTGAACCCACAGCCATCCCCCTGGACTGAGCACGTCACCTCCCCCCAGGTCACTGTCCTGCCCCGTTCACCCCATCTGCTCTTGCTTTGTCAGTTGGCTTTTGGCAGTGACCAGAGAGAGTTTTAAACGTGCAAGCTGTGTCATATCAACTCTGATTTAAAACTCTTACTCTCCTGGCTGGTGTAGCTCAGCAGATTGAACGTGGGCCTAGGGACCAAAGAGTCCCCGGTTCAGTTCCCAGTCGGGGCACAAGCCTGGGTTGCTGGCCAGGTCCCCAGTGAGGGGCACAAGAGAGGCAACCACACATTGATGTTTCTCTCCTCTTTCTCCCACTCTTCCCCTCTCTAAGAATAAATAAAATCTTTACAAAAATAACGCTCTATTACACTACTATTCCAAAGATAAAATCCGAGCTTTTCCTCTTCTGGTCTCAACCTCACTTCCGGCCTCATTGCTGGCCGGCCCCAGTCTTGAGCCTGTGCTGCTCTGCCCTGGGCCACCTCCAGTTTCCTCAGCATCCCAAGCACATTCCCACCTCCGGCCTTTGCACGTGCTGCTCTCCCCCAGAATGCTCTTCCCCATCCTTTGCTTGGCTGCCTATCCACAGGTCGTGGCTTAAAAGTCACCGCCTCAGAGAGGCCTTCCCTGACTACTGTGCTGGAATAGTGAACCTGTCTCAAAATTCCCTACCCTTTCTTCTTTCCCTTTGTAAGGAACTTGCCATCGCGCATGCACTGGCGTGTGTACTTGTTGGTTGACTGTCTCCCCAGCGGCACATAAGCTCCGAGAGGCCAAGACTGTCTCATACACTCCCTGCCCTGTAACCATTGTCCCTGGCTCGGTGTCAGTAGTCAGTGAACATTTGTTGAACATGTGACCTGGGGAAGTGAGGAATCTTCTGGGCTCAAACTGCTGAATGGCACAGGCCCCAGTAGAGGGGAACTGCCCCTTCAGAAGGCACTGAGGCCTTTTACAATCGAAGTTGACTGAGGTCAACTTCAGAAGGAGGCTGGACAGTGAAGTGAGAGCCAGGGCAGGGGACTGGAAGTTCTGGCCAATGGTGAGGGGGCTCTGGCCAAAGAAAAGTGTGAGTGTCCTGGCCCTGGAGTGCACATGACAGCTGAGAACAGGCAGGCATCCCCGCCAGCAGGCGTTGCTGCCCACTGCCCTTGGCCTGGCTCTCTCTGATGGATTGGGCTCGCAGCGAGTGCCACACACACTCGCAGAGCTCTGCTCCGTGCCAAGTCTGGCATGGCTGAGCCAGAGGTGACAGAGACATGGTCACCCTGAGGGCACCTACCCTCTATCTAAGTGACAGTTTGGTGAGCTGAGGGTAGAGAGAGAGGTCTGTTGAAAAGGCTGGAGGGGACACAGAGGGTGGTATCTGCCTCTGCCTAGGGTGGTCGTTGGGGAGGGGAGCGCAGGGAGGAAGGCTTCCTGGAGGAGGACGAAGTGAGGCATTCTCCCAGCAGAGGGAACCAGGGAAACCTGTGTGCAAAGACCCGGAGACCTCCTAAGGTGAGCTCTGGATGCGGGCTCCAAGTTGAACACAGGCCTTCAGCAACAGGGTGGAAGGTAAGGCTGGTCTGAAGTCGGCCATTGAAGCCAGACTTCCTGGGTTTGGGCTCCAGCTCCTTCACTCTTCAGGGCTATGGCCCTGGGCAAGTTAACGGCCCCTGCACCTCAGCCTTTTCACCTATAAAACGGGGATGATCCAGGAAAGCCTACTGTTAACTGAGAGGTAACTACGTACCTGACCGTGCTAAATGCTTTTCCTGGAATGTCCCCATTTTATAGATGAGGAAACAGAGCTGGGGCACCGTCTCCTAAGGTTAGGTGAGAAGTGAACGGGGTAACACATGCAAAGCCTCGGAACCATGCCTGGGTCACATGGAACACGCAGTCAATCGCAGTCACTCATGTATGGAAAGAGGCCGACCCAAGTGGTGAAAGGCCTCAGTGCTGTGCAGTTCGGGCTCTATGCTGCAGGCAATGGAAGCCACAGCAGGTTTGCCAGGTGAACGCCAAACCAGACCCGTGTGAGCAACCCCGGCGCGGGCGGTGTGGACGGCTGGCGGGGAGATGGAGTGTTCAGACTCAAGTCTGCCTCTGCACTGGAAATACCGAAATGCTTTCAGAAAATATTAGTGCTCGGGCCTCAGAGACGACAAGGTGACCTGTGTGCGGTGGGGCTCCGTGAGGAGGCATGAATAAGGGTCGGGTTACTTTACCAATCCAGATCAATTTCCATTCAGATCCCAACCTGCGATGATGAAAAGGGTGGACACTTCTGAGAAGTGAAGCAGGAATTAATCCCTCCAGGCCCCCCCCCCCCCCCCCCCCCCCCCCCCCCCCCCCCCCCCCGCCACCCGCTGTGGGAATCTCTGTGCTCCAGGCCAGCAATCCCCGCCCCACCTTCACGCTCCATTTTTGGTCATCTTTATTACTCTTACTAAGCAAAATACAGAACTATTGTAACTTTGTTTATTGTTGATCTCCCTCCTTAGAATGTAAGCTGCAGGAAGTGGGGACGTCTGTGTAGTGTGTGTGTGTGTGTGTGTCCGTGTGTGGTCCATCCATCCCCTGTACCTAAAACAGTGGTATTAGACCACACAGGTCACTTACAAAAATTGGTTGAGTTAATAACAGTAGCTCAAATTTACTAAGTACTTAATAAGTGCAATTACAGGTGTGAACATTATAGAACAAACTTAGTTATGATTCTATAGATGCTATTCCAAACATGTTTTATGTATTATTTCGTTTCATTGTTTCAGTCGTTTTGTGGTAAATCCTAACATCTGCAGAGACAGATGAGGAAACCGAGGCATGGAGCTCTTACGGTGCTAGCTAGTATGCAATGGAGCCAGAATTTTAATCCACATGGTACGGCTCCAGAGACTGAATTCTTAGCCACTCCACTGTGTTGCTCAGGAATAAGTGAATGAATGAATGAAAAAGAATGAAAGAATTTTATGTTGTACTCATACTAGAAACAATGAATTTTGGAGTCAGACAGATCTAGGTGTAAATTCCAGATTTTCTATGTATTGAAATAGATGATTTGGACACGTTTCTTAGCTTCTCTAAATATCAGGGTCCTTAAGGGAAAAACAGGAAAAAACCTACGTTTTATCTTCCAAATGCTGGCTATGCTAACCCTATTATATTGTACCCATTCTCGATCCTTTACTGCCCTCTTGTGGTCAGTTAAAACAGCAACTTCGTAACTGCTATGCTAAATCCAAATCCCTGAGTGGCGTGTGTATGGATGGTTCTTGGTTCCTTCAGTGTCCTGGATCTTACTAGTCTTCACGGACCAAGTGAAGGTCAGTCTTCCTCAAAGGGAACAGGAAGGACTAACCCACACGGGTCCCTGCAGGGAAAAATGGCTCCACAGAAATGGTCCTCGTGAAAAGTTAGCCAAACCCCCCACCACACAATTACACATGAAAGGGTTAACAGGCTCCATAGATTACAGAAATGAGTTTTTCAGACCTTCCGAGAACACACTGTCACTGTGTGATGGCTGCTGTGTTGTCAGCTTGACCAGGCCATGGGGTGCCCCGCTGTTTGCTCAGACTGTATTCTGGGTATGTCTGTGAGAGTATTTTGGGACGATATCAACATTTGAATTGGTTGATTAAATAAGCAGATTGCTCTCTATAATGTGGATAGGCCTCATCCAATCAGTCGAATTCCTGAATAGAACCCAAAGGCTAAGAGGGAACTGCGCCTACCTGGCTGCTTGGGCCGCGACATGGTCTTCTCTGGCCTCCTCACTCGGGCTGCGGCATCTCATCTTTCTGGGTCTCACGCCCTCTGGCTTTGGGACTGGAACGCATGCCACCCACCCTTCTGGTGCAGAGACCTCTGACTCAGAGTGGGACATCAGCTCTCGCGAGTCTCCAGCTTGCCAACTGCAAGTCTTGGGACTTCTCAACCTCCAAAATTTTGAGCGAATTTCTTATACAAAGTCTCTTTTCTTCTCTTCCCTCCTCCTCTCTCTCTCCTGTCTCTCTCTACACATATATCTCGCATCCTATTGGTTCTGATTCTCTGGAGAACCCTGACTAATACAACCTGTTTTATACAGACTGTTTTAGGAAATTAAAAAGAGAGAGAGAAAGCTACTTAACTTATTTTCTAATAGCTAATTTCTAATAGCTGGTATAACCTTGACATCAAGCCCAGGCAAGTGCAATTATAGAAGAGAACATTATAGAACAAGCTTAGTTATGACTACATACGCAAAACTCCTAAATAATAAAACAGAAAACAAAATGAAAATCATAGGAAAAATATAGTAGAGTCTAGCCAAAAAGGCAAGGATGGTTTAATACCAGGAAAACAATTCCTATGTTCTGAACCTTAATACATTAAAAGATTAAAAGCATAGGATCACTTTAATAAATGCATAAAAATCATTTGATGAAATTAAAGACTCATTCTTTTTCTTAATCTTGGCAAATTAAGATTGGTAAGGTAATACATCAACCTGATAAAGCTATTTACCAAATACCTAGACATCATTCTTAAGGGTGAAACTCTAGCAATCCTGTAAAACAAAACAAAACAAAACAATGCTCTCTATTCACAATTTTACTGGCATTTCCAGCTAATATAATAAAATAATAGAAAGAAAAACTATTTAAGAAATAGAAAAGAAGAGTTAACACCATCCTTAATGCATATGATTTATTGTCTGTTTGGAATATAAAGGAACCTACCTGCAGGGTAGGTATTAAAACTAATAAGAATATTTGTCATGATTGTTGAATACTAGAAAATCCTGTATAAATCAAGACCATTCTTACTGAATTCTTATTGGATTAGCACCAAGAAACAGGAAAATACAATAAAATGATACTATTTCCAATAGCAACAAAAATTATAAGGCACCTAGAAATATATTTAACAAAAATTTGCTGGATGTTTTCTCAGAAAACTATAAAATTTTTAATGCAAAGCACATAAAACTAAACATGTCTTACCATATGATTCAGCAATCATGCTCCTTGGTATTTATCCAGATAAGATGAGAATTTATGTCCCTTCGAAAACCTGCACACAGATGTTTATGGCAGATTTATTCATTATTGCCAGAACTGGGAAACAACCGAGACGTCCTTCAGTCGGTGAATGGAAAGCCGTGGCACCTCCAGACAGTGGAACATTATTCAGCTCTAAGGAGCCAGGAGCTGCTAGCACACCCTAAAAAGACGTGGAGGGAACTCCAATGCGTATCACTAAGTGAAAGAAATCAATCTGAAAAGGCTACATACTGTATGATTCCAACTATGTGACATTCTGGAAAAAGTGAAACTATGAAGACGGTAAGAAGATCACTGGCTGCCAGGGTTTGGGGGAGGCGGGGGTGGGGCCAGGCAGGGCACAGAGGGTTTTACAGCAGCGAAACTGTCCTGTATGCTGCTGTAGTGGAGGGTCTATTCCATGTGTAACACTGACAGTGAACCCTAGCGTACACTAAGGGTTTGGATGATGCTGATGTGCCACTTGGAGGTCCATCGAGTACAATAACACAGGGTCCGTTCTGGTGGGGAATGCACAGGCTGTGGACAGTGGAGGAAGCTGTGCCTGCAGGGCCAGCAGGTGCAGGGGACTCTGCACTTTCCACTCAATTTTGCAGGGAACCCAACACTTCTCTCAAATGTAAAGTCTACTTTAAAAAGTAATGGAAGACCTAAACAAAAGTAAATGTGCCATTTGTTCATGGCTGGGAATACTCAGTACGTAATGGTGCCAGATAACTTGCAAATAAATCTATGATTTCAGAACTATTCCACTGAAAAATCTAAAAAGGAACTAGACTAATTGATTCCAAATCCATATGGGAGTGTGAAGGTCCAAGAACAGCCAAGAAAACAGCAAAAAGGAGAAGGCAGGAAGGGAGGGAGGAGAAACAAAAGGAAAATAACTAGGAATAAAGGAAACACCAATGCAAATTAAAACTGTGCAAAATCGAAGTCTGATCATGACCAGGGTTGGTGATAAGGACTCGCGGAGTGTAACCGATACTGCCACTCAGAGGGCAATGTGACAATATTTGAAAAGTTGTCTTCCCTACAACCCAGCAATCGCGCTACAGCAGTTCTCCCCAGATGGGTCCCCGGAGACGTGGTCAAGCTGTCGGAGGCAGCCCAGCTCGAAGAGAAACGCTGCGCCACCCGCGAGGCCTGCAGCAGGAACCGCCACGCGTCCCTCTGATGAAAGACAACTGAGCAGCTACCGTAACCGTACCAGATCTGCACGTGCCAATAAGCAGAGTGAGTAAATGGAGCCCAGAAATACATCTCCAGTGTGTAGGAAGGTAAGAAAATATTTTAAAATCACATTCTGTTTTATTATTATTATTATTATTATTGGGATAAAATTCACATAATAAAATTCACCATTTTAACCATTTTAAAGCACGCCCTCAGTGGTTTTTATTATGTTTACAAAATTATACAACCATCACCACCACCTAATTTAGAACATTTTTATCACCCCAGAAGAAGCCCTTATTTACTAAGAAGTCACCGTCTCTGGCAACCACTAACCTCTCTCCTGGTTTTAGGGATGTGCCAAGTCTGCGTGCGCGGAATCATACAGCGTGTGGCCTTTTTGTGCCTGGCTTCTCTCCCTTACGGCATTTCCAAGGCTGGTCCATGTTTGCATGGAGTAGCCCTGCATTGCTCTACATTGCTTAATAGTATTCCATTATGTGGATATACCGCACTTGGTTTTTTCATTTATCAGTTACGGACATTTGGGTTGTTTCCACTTTTTGGCCATTACAAATAATGCTGCTAGGAACACATGTTCTGTGTCATGCATAGAAATAGATGAAAAGAATACACATCAGATTAATATAACAACTGTGCCTGGGAGTGAACGGGAGGAAAGGAATTGGACTGGGGAGAGGAACAAAGTGGCCTTCAGCCTTATCTGCGATGTTCTATTTATCTTATATAAAAAATATGTGTGGAGCAAAAATGTTAACACTGATTATGCCGGGTAATGAGCACATGGATGATTGTTACATTGTTTTGTGGGCTTTCTAAAATATTTTTTTAGCCCTGGCTGGTGTGGTGCGATTTGATTCCCAGTCAGGGCACATGTTTAAGTTGCAGCCCAGCAGGGGGCGTATGAGAGGCAACCGATCAATGTTCCTCTCCCTCTTTTTCTCCCTCCCTTCGTCTCTCTAAAAATAAATGAATAAAATCTTTAAAAATATATATATATTTAAATTTTAAATTAAAACATATATTCTGGACTTAAGCCTTCCTGTAGCAAAGGTCTGGCAGGTCTTAAGGGACCAGGGTGTCTGGGAGGAGCAAACACCAAGGTGTGGGGAGAGGCCAGGAGGAAGAGGCCACACTTGGGGCCAGCACGAGTGGCTGGAGGCCCTTAGAAACCTAGGACAGAAGCCCCTGACCCAGCCTGCACGTCCCTCCTGAGCACCCCCAGGAAGAGGGCCAGATCCGACCGCCATGACCTCTGGTGGCAGAGCCAGTATCAGAGGAAAAGGGAGAAGCTGAGACCCCATCTCTCCTTCCTCCTCAGCCATGCCTCTGGAAGGAGTCACCTACTCTCCCACCCCACCCCCACCGTCCTCACTTCGCAACTCAGGACCAGCTATATAGTTTGTGAGACCTGATGCAACATGAAAATGTGGGCCCCTTTTCCAAAGGCTGGTGCAAAGGCAATTCCTAATTCCACAGGGGCGTCCATAAGCTGGGTGGTATCAACATGCAGGAGCCTCTAGGGCAAGTCACTGAGTTCATTCATTTGCTCATGCAGACGTGCACTCATTCATTTATTCATTTGAATGAGTGCTTACTAATAGGACAAAAGCCACTTTCTCAGGCCCTCTTTCCCAGAGCTGGCTAGACCCCTGAGCATGGCTGACCCTGATTGTTATATGAGCCTTTATCCTCAGGGCTAGAAAATTACTGGAAGCGCCCTGAAGGCTCAAAGGCTCCGGGAACTTTTGGAACAGGACATACCAGACCACAATGACCCCTGGATCCTGCACCCAAAGATAACTTGGAAAAGAGTTGCAGCCCAGCAGAAACATCCTGCTCTGCAACTCAAAGCCCCCACCCCTTGGTGTTGGTGCTGGTCCATTTCTCCACACCCAGCTCTTTCTGTCCCTTGGGAAAGCAAACATAAAACCTTTGCTTTCTGCACATTCTTCTCTTTGTCAGCCCTAACATTTACTACAGGCCTGGCACTGTGCTAGCCACGAGGCATATGATGTTGAACAAGACGCAGAGCAGCTCCGAGAAGCTTATGTTCTAGTGGGGGCCATGGATTCAATCCCAGATACGAAATGGCTCATCCTGAAGTATGGGAGGGGCGGGTACCAGATATCCCATCCCCACCCCCCAGGAGAGAGCGAGGCTGGAGTGGAGCTCTGAAGGACGAGTGGGTATCATCTGAGCAAAAGACGGGGAAAGAGATAGAGGAGCGCGGAGAGAGCGTTTCCGAACAGTCCTGGGGGCATCTTCAAGGACTTGCAGGCCAGTACAGCTGGAGCCAGAGAGAGAGGGACAGAGAGGTTCAGGTGAGGCTGCAAAGGGACCTCGAGCATTTGAGTACTCCCTTCCCTGGACTCCGCTCCTACTCGGATTCCCTTACATTTTTCCTTTAAATTGGCTCCCTCAGCAAGAATGTTCATGAACCCAAAGAATTGACATACCACTCATACTTTTCCTAATACACAGCTGAAATGTAAATATTCCTCCCTGTCCCACCTAAAATCATCACTCTTACCACTCAGTTTGGAAAGGACTGTGGCCGGCTCTGAGCTTAACAGCCACAGAGAAGCCTGTGACAGGGTTTTGTCTGGGCGAGGTGGGTGACATGGTCTTATTTACATTTTTGAAGAATGATTCTGGCTGCCACCTGCAGGATGGACAGCAGAGACGCCAGAGAGGGATGAGCAGGCTCCTGCAGGCCTCCGGGAAGGGGCTGGTGTGGATCTGTGGGGAAGGGGGGGAAGGGCAGCTGGCCTCCCCACCAGTGCTCACCCGGGCCCCACCCCGGGCTGATTCGAAGCCTTTCCAGATAAGGAAATTCTTCTGTTATCTTCCCATCTCAGTGTAAGCCCCAGGACTTTCTGAATTCCAGACCTTGCACCCAGGAGAGAGTTCGGCCTAACCACAGTCAGGACTTCTGCGTCCTGTCCAGTCATGTGCTGAGGTCTCCATTCCAACAAGGGCTCCCAAGGCTGATCACTCTGTGTGTTCAGGAACAAAGTGGGTTATACGGTTTCTGTCACGTCTGTGTCACACTGTAAACCTATGTGGCCCAAACTCCAAACCCCTTACCACTAGACTGCACAGCTTCGTTAATCCTCACGACCCATCCTCCCCAGCCCGCTCACTCGTAAACCTTTGACCTTCAGAAAGACGTGGCTCCCTCTGACGTTGCTTCCCTGAGGGACCGTTTGCTTATCCTCCCATCCCCCACTGGAGGTGGTCCGTTCCCCATTGCTGCTGCTAAACCATTATCCCTCCTTTTTTCCTGCAAAACAACAAAACCTCTCCTCTTAAGATCCCTGCAAAACTGCCCTCTACGCCTGCAAGTTCACTAGCTATTTGATGAAGCAGTTGGGGAGGGAGGATTTCCAAATGTCAGCCTGTGCTAAATTCCAGGAATACAATAGTGAGTGAGCAACACTGACACAACCTGGCGCCTCTCTGTGGGGGCGGGAGGAGCCATTTCCGGCACAGCCACACGTCCACATGCGGAAGGGAAGGACGTCTCTCCAGAGCAGACTTCAGAGCTGAAGATCTGAACCGGGCTGGGGAAGGTGGAGGGTGGGGCTGTGGACACGAAGGAGGGAAACCAGGCAAGGCGTTTGAGAAGCCTTTGTTAATACATTTCAAGTTTAGTATGAAGGCACAGGAGAGTTGCTGAAGGGTTTAAGCAGGGATGTGGCAGGACCAAATTTGCACTTTGGAAAGATAACTCTGGCTGCTGTGCAGAGAATGGGAGTGGGGAGGAAACCTAGGCTGAGAGACCAGTTGGAGTGGGAGAGCTGGGGTAGGTCTGGAGAGCGGGGGTTGGGATTTCTGACTTGGTCATTGGTTGGATGCAGCTGGGAGAGCTGAGTGAGAAGAGCAACTGACTTCTGGTTTGGGCAACTGGGTGAGGGGGGAAGGTTGTTGAGCGCCTGCTCTGTGTTAGGAACTGAAGCACAAGAAAGACCTATGGTTCCCCTACCCTCATAGAGCCCCCATATCAAATATATGAGTGCGTTCTGGGTGTCCATGCATTCTGCAAGGGTAGGAAGCAGAGTGCAATGATGGAGAATCACAGAGGCACCTACTAGGGAAGGTGGCCTGTCAGGGGTGGAGGAGATGCTTGAGTTGAGACCTGGAGAATGAGAAAGGCAGCAGCTAGGGAAGGCGAGTCCCAGGAAAGCCTCCAGCTAATGCAAAGTTCCTGAAGGGTGAACCGGCCAGTGCAGCTGGAGTTTGTGTAGTAAGCCAGGGAGAGGGGAGGGGGAGGGGAAAGGAGGGGGAGGTGCAGGGTCAGGGTGGAGCAGGGGCTTTCAGAAGAGTGTGTAGATGCTGACTAGGGACTCCTCTCTCTCCTCTGAGGGAGGGGCAATGGAGGAGATCACAGCTTAATCCGTCCTGTAGAGCCCTGGATCTCAACTCCTCATTCCTCCTCTGTCTCACAATTCTTCACTCCATCTCTTCTATTAGTTCATCTCCTCCATTTTTAAAGGCCCTAGATGCATTTCCAGTGTGAAAGCCCCCCAGCTAACATCCCTGTCCCTGCTCCCAGCTCTCCATCCAGAGGCTCCTCGGGCTCCTTCAGCGTGGGCGTTCCCCGGGGCTCCAACGTTCTCCCTCCTCCCCTGCACTGGTTTCTTCCATCATGCTGATGCTGATGACTCACACACCTAGGTGGTCATTTGTTCATTCAAGCACAACTCATGGAACACCTACGCTATGCCACGCATTGTGCTGGGCAGTGAGGATACCATGGCAACAAGACAGACATTGTCCCTTGACTCAGTGCAGTTAATAGCCTTGTAAATTGGACAAACTCAAATGGACAGACAATGATCTGAGCTGTGAAGGAAAGTGGCAAAGTGGTGGTGATGCTGCCTTAGACAGCACGGTCGTGAAAGACCTTTGGGAGAAGGTGGTATTTGAGGGGGCACCTAAAGAATGCGAATGAGTCAGGCAGGCAGCAACTGAGGAAGAGCCTTCCAAGCAGAGGGAAGAGCAAGTGCAGAGGCCCTGAAGTGGGAAGGGCTCAAGGAAGAGAGAAGGGCAGTGTGGCTGGAGCAACATGAACAAGGCATAAAATGGGCTGAAATTGCAGAGAAAAGCATCAATTAGTGCAGGGCCTTCTGAGTCATAGTATATAGCCTGGGCATCATTTTAAGATGAATGAGATACCTCGGAGGGCTTTACACAAGGGAAAGGACTTTCATATTTTTTAATTTTCTAAAATTTATTGACTTCAGAGAGAGAGAGAGAGAGAAAGAGAGAGAGATCGGTTTGTTGCTCCATTTATTTTTGCATTCATTGGTTGCTTCTTGTGTATGCCCTGAACAGAAATCAAACCTGCAACCATGGTGTATTGGGATAATGCTCTAACCAACTGAGCTACCCAGCCAGGACTGGGAAAGGACTTTTAAAACTTTACTCTGAATTTGGGTCAATATGGTGGCCTAGGCAGACATGGCTTGCCTCTTTGCACAACCAAACAAAATTACAGCTAAAATATAGAGCAACCATCACTCAGAACTGACAGAAATTGAGTTAAATAGAAGTCTGACAAGTAACCACATCCATCCACACTGGTAGGAAGGGTGCAGACACAGAACAGGCTGGTCACACACCCACGTGTGGTGGATAAAAATTCGGGAGGGATACCTTGGGAGCAAGGAGTCTAAGTCCCACACCAGGCCCCCCAGCCCAGAGTTCCAGTGCCAGGAAGATAAGCCCCCACAACTTCTGGATGCAAAAACCAGCAGAGATTGAGTCAGTGGAAGAAACTGCTGCAGCCCCAAGTAGTTCCTCTTAAAGAACCTGCACGCAGACTCACATATTCAGACTCATTCCCCCTGGTGCCAGGGTGGCGGCTTGAGGGGCAACAGTGGTGTGCAGTGGGAGGCTAGGTTTCTGGCATCAAGGCAAGGAGAGGCCATTGTCCTTTTTCCAGGCCTTCCCTCACAGAGCCAGCAGACTAGTGCTGTATCTTAGACTCCATCAACCTGACTAACACTGTTTGGTCCACCTTGGAGATCCCCAGAGACTCTGTGCCTACCCAGCTTACAGGCCCACCCAAGCTGCTTTTCCATATGCTGGTCTGGTCTTGGCTTATACTGCACAGCTTCCTAAATCCTCTTAAACAAGCAGCAGCTGGCCTCAGTGAGCCCCAGGCCCAGAATTAGCAGCCAGGATTCACAGTTTGGCTTCACCTGGAAATTTCCAAGCCCAGCACAAGCAGCAGCCATCTTAGATTGCTTTATAACTCAGGCAGGTTGATCCTGGGCAAAACACAGGTGGGGGCTGACCTTGGCCTGTACCACCTGAGAAACCCCAGGGCCACAGCACCCCGTGGACAGCTACAGACCATGTCAGAGCACCACCACTCTGCCCCTGCACAGCTGATCCTCCACAGAGGGTGGAGGTCGGAGGTAAGTGGTCACAGCCAATCCTTGCAGCTGACTGGCCTGGGTAAATCCCTCCCACTGACCTGCCAACAGCAACCAAGGCTCAACTACAAAAGGAGGGTGTACTCAGCCCATACTTAGGGTGCACCTCAAGTACCCAGCTTGGGTGATAGGGGAGGCTGTGCCACTGGACCCTGCAGGATACAGAGTTGAAGAAGCTCTACCTAATACATAGAAACAAACACAGAGAGGCTGCTAAAATGAGGAGACAAAGAAACGTGGCCCATATGAAAGAACAGATCAAAATTCTAGAAAAAGAACTAAACGAAATGGAGACAAGCAGCTTGGTTGGTGTGGCTCAGTGGATTGAGTGCCGGCCTATGAACCAAAGTGTCGCTGGTTGATTCCCAGTCAGGGCACATGCCAGGGTTGTGGGCCAGTTCCCGGTGTGGGGTGTGCTAGAGGCAACCACACACTGATGTTTCTCTCCCTCTCTTTCTCCCTACCCCTCTGTCTAAATATAAATAAATAAAATCTTAAAAAAAAAATTAAAATGATAGCTTTGCTGGGTAAAAAAAAAAGATGGAGATAAACACTCTATCAGATGCATAGTTAAAAGCACTGGTTACATATGTCTGGTTATAAGGGTGGTCGTGGAACTTAGGATCTTAACAGCATAAAGAAGATCCAGTCAGAAATGAAGGATACTCTAATTTAAATAAAGAATGATTTATGGGTACACAACAGTAGAGTGGATGAAGCCGAGAATCAAATCAGTGATATTGAACACAAGGAAGCAAAAAACAACCAATCAGAACAACAAGAAGAGAAGAGAATCCAAAAAAATGAGGATCGTATAAGCAGCCTATGGGACAACTTTAAGCAATCCAACATTTGCTTCATAGGGGTGCCAGAAAGAGAAAAGAAAAAGCAAGAAATTGGAAATCTATTTGAAAAAATAATGAAAGAGACGTTCCCTAATTTGGTGAAGGAAATAGACATGCAACTCCAGGAAGCACAGAGAGTCTCAAACAAGATGGATTCAAAGAGGCCAACTCCAAGACACATCATAATTAAAATGCCTCAGGTTAAAGATAAAGAGTTGGGAGGGAGGTGTGGGGGAATGGGTGAGAGGTGAGGGGATGAAGAAATACAAATAGGAAGTTACAGAATAGCCATGGGGATGTAAAGTACAGTATAGGAAAAGGAGTAGCCAAAGAGTGTATACGGACTCAGCACACAAGACCTTTCGGTAGAGTACCGAGCTCCCAGTACGCACACAAAAACGTGCTAAACCTACTTACACAAGTCAAAAAGGATGATGGAGGATGTGGTAAGACACGCGTAGGAGTCCCTTAAAATAACTTAGTCAGGATTGTCTGCCCCTTGTGATAAATCGACTGGCCAAATAAGGGGAAACTGGAAATGGGCAGCCACCAAATCCTCCCCCAGAACAGAACTGAGGTACAAGCAGCAAAATTTCCCCAAAGGAAGTTATGACTTGGGCTCTCAGATGCAGATCAGATGTCAAAAACCAGATATTCTAATTGATTTTCAACATTTTTCATCTCATAGTACATATAAACTAATTACTAAAGTAACGTGGCACACCAAAAATATTTTGTGCAGAGCTGCCCTCCCACGTGTAATTTTGACTCATTCACACCAGACAGCTATTGTTGTGTTGCCTGTTGTCATCTTTAATTTGACAATGGGAAAGAGGTCAGTACCCCTTAGTCAGGTATTGCACTATTGAAAATCCATTTTAGTTGACCAGTTTTGAATTCTAAACATATGTAAATGAAACCAATTAAAATTTTTGTTTTGTTGTAAACAAATGGACTACCCACCAAAAAGAAATAAGATTGGAATTTTCAGCCCTGGCTGGCGTAGCTCAGTGGATTCAGCACGGGCTGCGAACTAAAGGGTTGCGGTTCGATTCCCAGTCAGGGCACATCCTAGGTTGCAGGCCAGGTCTTTGGTGGGGGCCACGAGAGAGGTAACCACACATTGATGTTTCTCTCCCTCTCTTTCCCCCTCCTTTCCCTTCTGTCTAAAAATAAATAAAATCTTAAAAAAAAAATCGGAATTTTCAGGTGGCAAAAAAAGAAAAGAAAAAAAAAAAAGAGTGTATACGCATGACCCGTGGACATGAACAAAGGTGGAGGGATTGCCTGAGGGAGTGAGGAGTGCTGGGTGGAAGGAGATGCTGGGTGGAGGGGGGTAAAGGGAGAAAACTCAGGACATCTGTAATAGCATAATCAATAAAACATTTTTTTAGAAGTCTACTCCTGCTCCTGTATGACAAGTGGGTTGGAAAGCAACAAACGCTGAAGCAGGTGACCAACTTAAAAGCATTGCATTGGTCCAGGTGGGGAATATTGACCTGCAACCTCTGCTGCAGACCGCCTAGGCTTGTATAGTCAGCTCTTTACGCGACATCCTCCTTTCCAAGTCCCCATCATTCAGAGAGGCACCCTCATCTATCCAATGCCCTACGCTAGAAACCTGGGCGTGTCTTTTTTCCCCCTCAGCCTCCATTGCCTTTGTAGGGGAGAAAAAATAATTTTTTCTCTACCCTTTTGAGTTCTTGGCTGAAACCCCTGTAATAAAAGACAGATTAACAAGGAAAAAACAAATAGAAGTTTCTTAGCATCTGTACCTCATGCACACATGAAAGATAGCTAGGAAAAAAATAGTAACTCCCTAAAGTGGCTTTGAACTCAGACTTAAGTATCATATGAATAGGGAAAAGGGAGAAGGGATGTAGGCCTCTCAGGGGAGAGTAAATGATCTTTAGGAAAAATGAATGGGCCCTTAGAAGAATGGGTGGAAATTATTTGTGACAAAGTTTATTTGGACAGGGTATTGACTTCTTTTCTCCTCTCCTGTGATGAGTCAATCTTCCCCGGGTGCTGAAACCCCTGGGAGGAGATTTATGACAACTTAATTCCTTTTGGAGATCTGTCGTTAGGCAGATAAGGGGAGTTCAGCGGAAGCCTCTGCCTGCATTTGCTGTTTTTCAAGGGCCTAACGTTCAAAATAACCAGTATGTTAAAGTGGCATATTCTGTTATTCTTCACATTCAACTCCGGCTGACTCGACCTGAATTTCTCTCAGATGCAGCCTTTTTTGCCCGTCCCTGCTGCCATTGTCCTCATTTGGATTCCATTAAATCACCTTTTCTTGAGGACCCTGTTTTGTGTTAGTCAGCCTATCAACGAACAATACTGTGGTTGGATCAGTCCTCGAGGTTCTTGTAATGATTGCAAGATGCCTTTTGGCAGTATCCATCAGGAAACTTTGAAAAAATAAACGCTTATCACTTATGGACCTGGGAATTACACAGCACACCTGGGGCCATACAGCAAGGTTGGCAGGGCAGGGGCCGTGAGCACGTGGATGGGCCTGAGGTTCACAGGCTCACTCTTTATTAGTGAATTTAAAACATAAGAGGGGAATTTAAAGAGAAAATGGTCCAGATGGTCAGTTGTTGCTCTGGCTGGGTGGGTAGCTCGGTTGGCTAGAGAGTTGTTCTGATACACCAAGGTTGTGGGTTCAATCCCCAGTCAGGGCATACACAAGAGTCAACCAATGAATGCATAAATGAGTAGAATAGCACATTGATTTTTTTCCCTCTTGCTCTCTCTGTCTCTCTCTCCCTTCCTCTCTCTCTCTAAAAATCAAAAGACTATGTCAAATGACCAGTCACTGAAATCCACTGAGGTCACCAAAACAAAGGAGTGTCAGGTGGGGGAGGCAGCCTGGCTCTTTAGTCACGTGGCTGGCCATGTGCTTATTTGAGATAACTGTCTTGGAAGTGGATGTCTCTTTGAAATGAATGCCTGGGAAATCAAAGCTTAAATCAGGTACCTGCATTACAAAGAAGGAAAAAAACGAGCTGGTCGGGGCTTACACTACATACTCTCTTCCTCATTATTATGGGTTGAATTGTGCCCATCCTCACCCCCCCCACCAAAAGCAATTTTGAAGTCATAAGTCATAATCCCCAGTATTTCAGAATGTGACCTTGTTTGGAAATAGGGTAATTGCAGATGGAATTATTTAAGATGAAGCCATACTAGACTAGGGTGGGCTGCTCATCCAACATAATTAGTGTCCTTACGAGAAGAGGGAAGGGATATGAAGACAGGGAGAAACACTATGGGAAGACAGGGGATTGGAGTAATGCATTTGCAAGTCAAGGAACGCTGAACACTGCTGGCAAACCAGCAGAAGCCAGGAAGGGGCAAGGCGGGTGGCCTCTCCTACAGGCCCAGAGGGAGTGTGTCATGCTGACAACTTGGTATTGCACTTGTAGCCCCCAGAACTCTGAGACAATTACTTCCTGGTTTTTTAAGCTGCCCTATTTGTGGTAGTTTGTTATGGCAGCCCCAGGAAATGAACACACTCACCATTTCAATTCCACACCAGCCACCTGAGAGAACTTTCAATGGTTCCACCGCCTGGGAAATAAAGTCTAAAGTCCCTGTGCACGTGGCGTGGAAGACACTTCAAGATCTGGCCCTCTATCCGCTCCTTCGGTTGTAATTCCTGCCATTCTGCAAAGTTACCGACGTTAAACCCCTTTTAATTCTTTAACAGGTTTCCCACTCTGGGTTATTTGTGGAATCTTAGCACGGAATGTCTTCTCCTAAGGGTCCTATTTGCTCGGTAAATGCCTTTTCTTTGAATGCCAAGCCCAATCGACTCAAGGATGATGGAATGGAAATGACCAAAGCACAGATGAAAAGGCCATGCCCCTAGCAGGGCATCAACACTATACAGAGAGATACCATTTTCTGCCTTCAGATCGAAGAACTTGCTTAAAACTGGTAACATTCAGAGCTGGCAAAGATAAAGAAAAATGGGTCTCTTCACACATTTTTCCTGGGAGATTGAATACCAACAAACTTTTGAAAAATTCCTGGCGGTGCTTCTTAACATTTAAAATATTTTACATGTACTCATTGCTTCACTTTTGAAACTCTATCCAACCAAAATAAAAGCCCTGGTAATTAAGGTCCGATGCTTCTGGCGGGATTTTGTCATGGCCCAGACCTGGAAACAGTGTGAGTATCCATGAATGGAGAACAGTCGAGTGACAAATGGCTCACCCTTATTGACAAGGGTATCAGCAGGAGTGAGCTGGGCCGACCCGAGTGCATGCCAGGTTACACGTCACGGGGTGCCAAGTAGCTATATGTTTGTATGATCACAGAGAAAACTATGGAAGGATTCCACAAAACAGTGGTTCGGTGGTAGTAGCTGAGGGAGAGGGGATTTGCCTTATCTTTATTTTCTTCCTTTGAGTTTGGCTTATTCCAATAAGCAAGCATTGCTTTTTAGTTTGAAAGGAGAAGTAAATTATACCAAGACAAAGAGAAGTTCCCTTTGGGGGAACCCTTTTCTGGCCTTTTCAGGGAGTTAATTACTCCTGTCTTGCACTTACAGTACGTCTTCTTCAATGTATTTCTCATGCTGCAATGGAATTGTCAAGGTAAGAAACGCCCAAACCTGTAGGAATTTGTATGAGTTTATTTGAGCCAAACTGACAACAATTGCCAGGAAGCAGAATCTCAGCAGCTGAAGAAAATGCTCCAGAGAATGGCAGTTTTACAGCTTATTTTATACATGACAATCAAAGGAGGAGGCGTAACATGAAATTCATTGGTGATAGATGAGGGAGGCGGGAGAAAGCGAAGGTGGGGGGGAATCTCTGGGACTGGATGAAAAGTAAAAGGAATAGACACAGACTTCTTTTACAAAGGCAGGTATAGGAGAGTTAACAGCGAGCAATTAAAGATAACGACGACAAGGGGAGGATTTGTGGTGATTGTGCTTTAAGGAGTCGGAAGGAAAAATTACTCTGACATTCCAAAGTTGCTGTTATCGGGCCTGTTATCATCGACGTGAAAAGACAACAGACAGACTCGGGTAAGGTAAAGGCTGACCTTTGTTAGGGAGAAATACCGGCTTAGGACGTGACAACCTGCCACGACCTGTTTTTAGTCAGAAAGCTTTCATTTCAGGCCATCCTGTGAGGTTGCTTCAGGTCTCTGGGTTTGTGAGGGTACCATGCGGGCCTCCCCTGAGCTGGTCAGGGTTAGTACGTGGCCCCTATTTCATCCACAGAGCTTGGTCGTTGCATGTCTCTGCTCCCCAAGTCCCGCATACAATAGGTGTCAGGTAACTGTTGGGTGGGTGGATGAACAGGAGAGTTACTTTTCTCTCTTGTGGTTTGCCCAGTGCATTATCTGTACCTCATTTAGAGATCATCGCTCCTTCATTTTGGATTTGTTGTTTCTTATGCCTGTGTTATTTATTTCACTAGACTGTGAGCTACTCAAGGGCAAGGTTTGTATCTGCTTTATGGTAGCTACTCCTACAGAGCCAAGGCTTTACACATGTTTTTAAAAAAAGAATTACTTATTTATGTTTAGAGAGAGGGCAAGAGAAGGAGAAAGAAGGGGAAAAAAACATCAACATGTATGTGAAAGAAATATCTATTAGTTGCCTCTCACACTCCCCCGACTGGGGACCTGGTCTGCAACCCAGGCATGTGCCCTGAGTGGGAATTGAACTGGTGATCTTCTGGTTCACAGACCAGCATTCAACCCACTAAGCCACACCAGCCAGGGCTCATGTGGTTTTATTGAATGCCCATAATCCTTTGAGGCCGACACTCTTTAGTATCTATACCAGCTTCACTGAGATGGAATTCACAAACCATACCATTCATCTTCCCCCATTTAAAGTGTGCAAACCAATGGTTTTTAGTATTTTCACAGAGCTGTACAAGCAGCATCACAATCAACTTTAGAACATTGCTATCACCCCAAAATGAACGCGATGCACTAGCAGGCACTCCCCATTTCCTCCCGTTCTCCTCCCACCCCCGGCCCTAGGAACCATCACTGCACTGCCCGCCTCTATGGATTTGTCTCTTGCAGACAGTCCATGGAAATGGAATCTTGCAATATACTGTCTTTGGTGCCTGGCTTCTTTCACTTAGCACAGAGAGTTTCAACCGATGTGCCAGAAGAACTTTTACAACATGTAATACCTGGCTGTTTCGTCAGGGGCACTGACCTCTTTTCCCTTAGATGGTCAAATAAAAAATAATAAAAACAACAGCCAACACAACGATGGCCATCCGTTGTGAATGAATCAAAACTATACCTACTATTTTTTGTCCGATTGGCAAAAAATATAACATTTTTTGGTGTGCCGCAGAATTGTAGTAATGAGTTTATGTGTGCCGTGAGATGAAAAGGTTGAAAATTGCTGGCTTAGTGTGATGTTTTCAAGATTCATCGCAGCACGTACTGGTACATTTGTTGTTGTTGTTTCTGCTGAATAACACTGTGTTGTGTGGACATCACAATTACCTGGCGCCTGGGCAGGGCAGAGTGGGACTCTTGCACTTTATTGGGGTGCAGATTCTATTTCAGTAGGCAAGGGGTGGACCAGAGGCGCTGTATGGCTAAGAAGCTCCCTAAGAAGGTTATATTGGGGAATGCAGAGGATTTCCTCCAGAAGGGCGGGGAATTTGGAACTCGCCCACACTGAAGCAGGTGACCTTGCCTTTAACCCTGCCAGCTAACAAGGCCACCTCCCCTAGGGGGAGTGAATTCTTTCCAGACATCTGATTTCAAATGAGAAGTCAGCATGGTGAGTATGACTTAGCACAAGAGTAGCCGGCTAATTTTTAGGGATGATTTGGTCCAGCTATGAATGGAGCCCGCTGAATCCTCCTTCTGTTCTCTGAGCCCGTTGCTGTGTCAGAGCCAGACCATGGGTCAGGAAGCTGAACTGCCAGCGTGCAGAGCTACCTTGGGCAGCATGCACATCCCCATGCCCCTTGGGTGCCCCTCTCTCTGCTTGTGGCCATCAGACATTCATGACAGGCTTCTGTTCCCGGCTGCTCAGACACTGGGTGGCCGACCACGCTTCCTGTCTGCGTGATGTGAATGAGTGGGTGTGAACTGCTTTGTCAATTTCAAGGGCCATTCATAAGAAGCAGGACTGTTGAGTCTGTGGTTCTTGGTCTGTGTATTAGTTTGGGTCCTCCAAGAAGCAGACACCAAGAGGGGATTCGGTGTGTGAGAGATTCATTGGGGAAATACCTGTGAAGAACGAAGGGGACGAGACCAGAAGCAGGCAGCAGGGAGTGCTTTTAGACCATGACGTAGGTCTGACACCTGTGCTAGGAAAATGGGAAGGAAGAATTGGGTAGTAAGAGCTTCAGATTACACGGCAGTTTTGAGAAAATATTGCCCAGGTAGCCGCGGAGTCCCAGTGGGATATCCATTAGAAGAGTTCCGTGACAGGCGGGGTAGGCTGGCACTCGAACCTCCACCGTGCTCATCATGGGCTGGAGCAGCCTGGGAAAGTGCAGCCCTCGGTGAACAAGGTGGTGCAGCCACAGGGGCCACAGCTGCCAATCAAGTACACCCCCACAGCAGGTCGTCTTAAAGGAGCTACGAGCAGCGTGCTTCCATGGTTCCCGGCTTTCCACCAACTACCAGAGGTCAGGCCACAAAGTCGCTCAACCTCCCAAGTCTCAGTTTCCGCATTTGCAAAGCGATGATAGCACTGACTTTCCATGATTGTTGTGAGTATTGAATGAAATGATGTGCGTAAGCCTCAATAAATATTAGTTATTATTATTTGTATTATTTCAGACAGCATGAGACTTAGAGCACAAAAAACCCCCTTAAATCTCAACCCACTCTTGCCAGCTTTGTGATTCTGGCCAGTCACCCCAGAGCTTAGAACAGTGCCTGGCATGTAGGAAGCCCCGTGCAGCGTCGGCTGCGAATGTCATTATTTCCAGATAATAGTGTTGGATCAATTACTTCCGAGAAATGCCACACTCTAGAATGGCATTCAAAGATCTCAACTCTACCTTGCAGTTTCCTTCCCCGCCGCCTTCCCCCCACACACCCTAAGTTCTAGGCCCAAGGAGGGCCTGGAAAATATCATATTGTGCCAATACAGCAGTAGATTATCCACAGTCTGTCAAATGCTTATTGTATCCCCGGCACTGTGTGAAGGTTTACACATGTCATATCATTTCCACTCTGCCAAGGAGGAAGCTGAGGCCCAGGAATGTGAAAGGACTTACCCAAGCTAATAATTGGCTTATCCATCTCTGGACTGCTATTTGTAGAATACGCTGCCTGCCTCCACTCCATTTCTACCTTCCAAGACACTGTCTCCTTTTAAAAGTCCAGCTCCAAGCTTCCTTCAGGAAGCCTTCCTCGGTCCTCACCCTTGATACAGATAATTGCTCCCTTAGTGGCTAGGGCTCCTGTCCGGGACATGTGACTCCATCAGCATTGGGTTTAATAGTTGATCTGGAAGTCAGATGTTCCCACCAGACTGTGACTGTTCTGGGGAAAGGTCCATCTTTGGAGCCACTATCCAGCCTGGGACCCCGAACTCGAAGACAGGAGTAATGCGTCTCTTTATTGATTCCCTTGACCTCTACGGATGAGGTTTTTAAGTCAGTTCCAGCTTTGAACGCTCTGGTCTTTGGTCACGTCACACACATGTTTAGTGCTGGTTTGAGGTCTCAAGAGGATGTCTGACACGCAGGAGGTGCTCATCAAATGGTGTCTATTCTTAGCATTTTCTGACTAACTGTACAGGCCAACAAGATGTCAGGCAGATTCGCAGCTCTCAATGTAGGCAGGGCAGACAGGAAGGGGACAATGTCTTCTCTCCAGTGGGCAGGTACCGGGTCCCTCTTCCTCAGAGGGCTTACTGAGGCCATCACACAGATGGGGGAGGCCCAGGGGTGTGATGGCCCCTGTCCAAAGTGTGTGGCCTGTCTTGGTGTCTGTACCGAATCTCTAACATCTCAAAGACTCTGGAAGAAGTCTGTCCTGATGGGGCAGGGCCATTGTTACCTATAGGAAACTGAGCTCTTGCAGGAGGAATTCGAAGAACTGGCCTCCTACCGGGAGGATGGGGCTGGGTTTCCCCGGCCCTTACCTTCAAAAGTCTCTAGATTGAAAGCACTTTCCACAAGATTTACTTACACACAGAGACACACACACATTTACTTCTTATCTCGCTCCTCAGGAAGGGCAGGTTGTTCTGTGAATGTTTAGCTCACAGTTCTGTCCCCAGCACTCCCCAGAGTGGAGAGAGCCCGGCTCTTAGGAATGCCACATAAAGTGTGCTGAATGCCGAATGAATCTGGAAGGCAACGACTTTACTTTCTGCTACAGAGCAAAACCCTCGGCTGCAGAGGCCTACGCCTGCCCCCACCTCCTCACTTTGAAGGTTCTTCTTCTTCCTCTTCCCAACCCTGGACACATTCTTTCTCTTGACATGTCCGATTTGCCTATCAAGTACAGACCCAAAGAGAGTGGATTCCACCCCTGTGAAACAAGATATTGCCCCTCTCCCGGCCCCAGTAAAGGTGGATTTGTAATGCTGTGCTCAGGCCCCCTTCCAGCCTCTGCCCACCCTGCCGTTAGCCCCACCCAAGTCCTGTTTGTGTTTGGCAGTCCTGGAGTTCAGGTGGCTGCTTCGGTGGCTTTGCAGCTCTCTCCCTTCTAAGACTAAATGATAACCCTGTGTTTGGATGTTGGCAATCTAATTTTTTTCCTTCATTTCTGAGAAACCTGGGAACCATCTTTGACTCCTACTCTCTCACTTCCCACATCCAGTTAATCACAAATGATACCAAATTTTTACAAATCAAGCCACTTCCTCCATCTCCGTGGCCATCACCTCCCAGCTTTCCATGCACTCACCATCCAATACTTTTGCATTCTACAGCCAGAGAGGGTTTCTCCTGTTTTGTTTTGTTTTGCTTTGCTTTTTTAATGTAATTTGAGACGAGGCACTTCCCTCTTAAAATCCTTCAGCTCTGCCCTTTGATCCCAGAATAAAGTCCAGACTGTTTCAAGTCCCCAAGATCGGGCTGTCTTTTCCACCTCCCGCAGAGTGTGGGAGTTCTCAGCTCGGGCTGGCTGGCTCCTGCTCAGGGCCTTCACACCTGCTGCGTTCTCCTCGTCTCATTCATTTTCACTCCGGTAACTGTCCTTTCTTGCTACAAATGTAGCTTGGTAACCATGACAATCCACGTTCATGCAAACAATTCACACACATGTGCCTTAGCTTCCTCTCACAATGACCCATTAGTTCAATTCTAGATGGGAAATTGCACAGTCAGAGGTGTGAACTAGCTTGCTCAAGGTCTAGCAGGAGAGCTTGCTACCTGTTTGAGGATGGGACCGAGTGGGCTCCACTCATGGGGGCATGGTATTCATTTATTTATTTAACGAGTATTTGTTGAACATGTAGCATGTTCCATGTTAGGCACCGTTCTAGATTCCTGGTCTCATGAAACATATGTGTGCATACAGTAGGGAAAAGAGAGACACCAAACAGGTAAACATATGTATGAACACCATAATGTCAGGTAGTAATAACAGCCCTGAAGACAAGCAGGCAGGACGCTGTGGAAGATGTTCAGAATAGGCCTCCCCAAAATGTGCCAGTTTGGCACATGAATTATTTTGAACTGAGAGCAATTGATATTCTGTGGGCTCACAACAAACTTTTACCCCCTCCCTTAAATAATTTAATGTGGGTGCCTGCCCATAATAAGAGGTATCACCAGAAATAACTTCTTTTGACCTATCTATAGGGCAGGGCAAACTTCTAATTACTGAACATCTGCTTTTATCATCTTGCTAATGACCTTGCTCCCTGAGAAGCCCCTAGGTGCCTTACCTCATCCAGAGCTCAAAATACCATGTACACCTAATTTTGCCTATCTCTGACTCGTGTGTATGGGGTTTCTGTCTGTCTGTCTGTATAAAATTAAGTGTGTTTATTTTCATTTGTTAACCTGTCTCATGTTGATTTGATCATTAGACCAACCAAAACAACCCTGGAAGGGTAGAGGAGATTTTCTTCCTCCCTCAGAGCTGGTGCTGTGCGCAGGATACCGCGCCGGCTGGCCACACTCACCCTCCTGAACTGCTACAGCGCAAAAGGCCTGGGACCTCAAACATGCGCCGGCAAAGATAGGTGGGAATTTTTCCCAAGTAAGACTCAGATCTCCACCCATAGAGTTCAGTGGAAGCAGAGTGGAGAGAGTCCTTCTATTTTCCCTTTCCTAAATTTAGATTAGCAGGAGAAAATATTTGTGCACCTACTTCCTTGGGCTTAGTGAATTTTGTTGTCAGGTACTCCCAGTATTCACAGATCCTTTCCTTCCAGGGACGGGCACTGTTGTTGTCTGTTATGTTGCTTGCCTTGTTCTATGGTTTTTTTGTGGGGTTTTTTTTAGATTTTTTTTATTTTTAGAGAGAGGGGAAGGGAGGGAGAGACATTAGTGTGTGGTTGCCTCTCTTGCGCCCCTCTGCTGGGGACCTGGCCCACAACCCAGTCATGTGCCATGACTGGGGATCGAACTGGTGAGCCTTTGGGTCACAGGCCAGAGCTCAACCCACTGAGCCACACCAGCCAGGGCATCTTGTTCTGTTTTGAAAGCTTGGTTTTTGACCTCCTCTTTGATCTCTGCTGTTAGAATGTGCCCGTTTCAGTGTGCATTTGCCAGCCAGTCAAATAGATTGGGGATTCATAATATAACTTTTGCAAAACTTGTCAGCAAGAAAAATTGCTCAAGATGATGAAATTTTCATAAGGAATCTAAACATAATTAAGAAAAAGTAAATTAAATAGATGTAAATAGAATAAAAGGTTTTTAGGTGCACCCTTGAATAATCTTTGTATGTACTTAAAAATGGTTTCCTAAATGTCTGTGATAACTAGAAACTTTAAGTTTTGCTAATTAAATTAGGTGATGGAAATTCATTGACTATCCAGATAATTTCCAAATAAGATAAAATGATGAAATATTAATTATTAAACATAGATTTCCCTAATTTTGGCTTCCTATTACAGAAAAACTAAAGAAATTTGGGCCTGTTAGTAAATGTGTCTTGTACTTCACTGAAAGATTGTATTATGAAAAAGCGTATCTTTCTAGAAGTTATGGAATGTATTTATAAATGTATTGATCTAAAGAATACTGGTGTACCAGTTTACAATTTCTTCTTAGTTTTCACTAGAAATTAAGGTTTCTAAGGGTTGAAATTCTAATTAATATAGAATGAAATTACATATATTTTTAGTAATAGAAGATATAAGCATGAAAATACTTTTTTGAGGGAATTAAAAGAAAATTGTTTTTCCTAAAATAAGTTGGTTATTTCTTTTTTTTTTTTTAAGATTTTATTTATTTACTTTTAGAGAGAGGAGAAGGGAGGGAGAAAGAACAATGTATGGTTGCCTCTCACATGGCCCTCACTGGGGACCTGGCCTACAACCCAGGCATGTGCCCTGACTGGGAATTGAACCGGGACCCTCTGGTTCCCAGCCCGCGCTCAATCCACTGAGCTACATCAGCCAGGCTAAGTTGGTTATTTCTGAATGGGTAGTAGAACAAAAGACAAATGAAAAGGAACAAGGAAAGTTGTAGAAGGTTTGTAAAAGATATCTTGAGGAAGAAATTTTATGTGTGAACAAGCTGGATAAGCTTGAATAAATTTATTAAAAATGTTTTTTCAATAAAACAAAAAAAGCTTAAATATCCATAGTGTACTAAAACTTAATAGACTCTCATCTGCTGAAAGGACCAATTTTCTTAGACTATTGGTCTGCTCCTGAAAAGATACTATGAAAAGTTTTCTGCTGAAGAAGTGAAGATTTTGTGTTTTACCAAAATAATTTTGTTTTATGTTGTTCTAATCAGGTCTTTGATTATTTAAGAAAACTGGACTTTTTGTATTTGAAATTCCCTAGCTGACTTTCACACGAAGGCAGCAGTAACAAAATCTATAAAGATTGTGGCACATGTGGATGAAGTCCATTCTGCTTCTGCAAAAATGACCCCTCAGCCCTGGCTGGCATAGCTCAGTGGATTGAGCGCGGGCTGAGAACCAGAGGGTCGCTGGTTTGATTCCCAATCAGGGCACTTGCCTGGGTTGCAGGCCAGGTCCCCAGTAGGGGGCCCATGAAAAGCAACCATACATTGATGTTTCTCTTCCTCTCTTTCTCCCTCCCTTCCCCTCTGTCTAAAAATAAAAAAAAAAATAAAATCTTACAGCCCTGGCCAGGTAGCTCAGTTGGTTAGAGCGTCGTCCTGATACCCCAGGGTTGCAGGTTTGGTCCCTGGTCAGGGCACATACAAGAAGCAACCGATGAATACATAAATGCATAAATAAGTGGGAAACAAATTGATATTTTTCTCTCCCTTCCTCTCTCTAAAAGAAAATCAATAGATAATGATATGTCAAAGCCAAACTTTTGCCATCTTGATGCTCATGTAACAACAGTCTGATCCAGAATCAGAGAAGCTAAGATGGGCGGACAATGCCTGTAAGTTAAAGGAATAGTTGGAGCTATGGGATTCTACTAGGCTCCCGGGCAAAACCATTTTTTTTTTTTTCGGTTTTTGCATCTTTTCATCTACCACAGTGCATTTAAGCTGGCCTTCGCTCCACTGCCACTTAGTATGGATTATCAATATGTTCTCGTTGTTATAGGTATGTCTACCAAATGGATTGAAGACTTCCCCGGCCACAAGGCTGATACCTTCACAGTGGCAAAGAAACGATTAGAAAATGTTTTTCCTGTGCGGGATACGCCTTCCACAATCTATAGTGATCGAGGCACCCACCTCACTGAGCAAATCATGCAAGCCTTGACAGGAAGTCTTACAAACTTCTCGAAATTGTCACTGACCCTCCCCCCCAATCATCAGGCCACGTCTAGAAAACTGATGGAAAAACTGGAGTCAAGCAGAACGAGTCATAATTACATGAGACCGAACGAACTGATGAGGATGATGACAATTTTTATGACTTTTTGTTTGAAACACTGCTAGCCCTTTAATTTTTTGGTTTTTCCAGATAGAAGGAAAACTTTCCTCTGAAACTATGACTTATTACAAATTGGTAATTTATACCTTTGTAAGCAGAATTGAAACATCTTTTCCCCCCACTTGATCCCTTCAGAATTCAGAAATTTTCAGTGAGTTCAGTGAGTATCCTTAGTTCCACAGCACTACTGTTATTTGCCTAAGTTCAATAAGAATCTGTTCTCCTTGCAACAGGACACACTTGGAAACTGGGTATATTACAGATGCAGGAACCTCAAGATATTTTGAGGACCTCGAGAAGAAAAGAATTAACCCAATGTAAAGGTATTGCAGGCAAAGTCTGATGGCAAGTCCTCGGCTTGGCTCTTCCGGCCTTGAGAGGCCATTTTAAGTTCAATCTGTAGATTGCTTATGAAAAATTCCAGAAAAGCAGGTTTAAATGAGCCTATGTGACCAATTGCTATTTTGTTGTAATTATTCAAATAACAAGCCGAGTTTATGAAACTAGATTTAATTTGCAAACAAATTAGTCTTAATTTGGCTATCTGGTAAAAAATGGAAATGATTTTAGAGAGGAAATTATGTTTCATTAATACACCTTTGTGGATACTAGATTCCAGGGCTGTTTGTTGTCTTTTGAGGTTTTTATTTTCTACCCATAAACCAGACTGGATGCTGAATTCCTCTCATTTCCTACAATATCTGGCTCTGACTCTGCAAACTCATGTTTCCAATTTTTCTGCCACCTTTCCAACTTGTATCATTGAGAACTAAAACTTCCCTTTTCCCAAATCCGTGCAAGCTGAAGTGTGACAACTTGATATACACGTCAGAGAAATCACCACAGCAGCTCACGTACGGACAATCTTTGTGCCTGTTGCAGACAGATCCCCTAACACACGCACCCTGTAGACCAGGAAAATCATCAGACCGTAACTGCTTGCCTGCACTCCATCTAAAAATGATTCCAGACAGACATCTAGAAATCTTCTCGACTGGCTTGCTTTGAGAACTCAGAAGTGGGGTGATAGTCTTCTCTAATCATTAACCATTGTTTTTCTTTTGTTGACAAGGAGATGCCTCTTATTAAATACTTGATTGCTTGCATGCTAGGCCTTGCTTTGGGAGCTCACCTGCATCAGTGACTCCTGAAATGAGACACAACTGTTTAACTGAACTGACCTAGTCTCAAGACTGAGACTGGTTTAGTGAGCATGGAACAACCTATCAGACCCAAGCTCTGGAATATGGAACTTCGCAGGAAGTTTACAATGCAGGACTAAAGGTGGTCAGAACTGGCTTCTCCAAGATAGGCCATGGTGGCACAGGAATTATTTTGAGCTGAAAGCAATCGAGACCCTCTGGGCTCAGGAGAAACTTTTACCCTTCTCCCTTAAAGAATTTAAATTGGAGGCCTGGACCATAACAAGAGTTACTACCAGAAGTAACCCTTTACAACCTATCTGTAGGGTAGGCAAACACCTAATTATTGAACATCTGCTCTTCTCATTGTCCTGCAAATGACCCTTTTCCCCTTGGAAGCCCTTAGGCACCTTACCTCATCCTTAGCTCAGAACATCTTATACACCTCATTTTAACTTTCTGTCTCTGAACCTCTCATGTGTGTGGAGTTTCTATACGTAATATAACATTACATTTATTATTTTCTCTTGTTAATCTGTCTCATGTCAATTTAATTGTTAGATCAGCTGAAATAAAATTTCTTTGTCCCCTACAGAGCCTAGACACTAACTCTCCAGAAACGCCACTAACATGTAAATAGAGGGATGATTGTATTTTGTTTTATGAAACTTTACCAAAATTTGCGCATCTTTCCGGAAAATCCCATCATCCATAGATACTCCTGCAGCTATAGCTGCCCTTGCTTGATAACTCCAGTGCGATGTCCCAGTATTCTGAAACCTTCGGAATGTTTTTCCTGTATTTGGGCCCAAACATTTACATATTGCAACACCTATTATATCATTATAATTTATTTCATGCCATTTCTTTTTACAATTAAGCAGTATATTGTTTGTACATAGTATGCGTGTGGGTGTGTTAAATTATCTATAGGTTTTATGACTGGGAGGCGAGCTGTTTGCAAGACCATTGGAGTGGCGAAAGGCTCTTGAGTCTGCACAGCATCTCCTGCGCCGCGGAGCGGTCCTCCGCACGCCAGGGGTCGCTGTGGCAGCGCGCGGCCGCGCCAGGTCGCTCTCGCGTGGCCGCCCCGCCTCGGGCCCCCGGGCCGAGTGGGCGGGCAAGACTGCGCCCAGGTCGCGAGGCGCCCTTCGACCAGCAGCGCCCGGGGCGGGTATAAATGGAGCGGTGGCTCCTCCAGCCGCCTCTCTCCGCCCCGGGTCGCCGCGGCTTCTGCTGCTTTCGGGCCCTGCAGCCTGAAGAAAAAAAGAGAAAAAGATAAAAAAAAACCCGAAAACGCTTTAAAATCTGAAAAAAAAAAAAAAAGAAAAAGAAAGAGAGAAAGAAAAAAACGAATCCTCCTCGGAGAACCCGCGGGGAAGTCACTTTTGCACGCTTCCGGCCTGCCCGCGCTCGCCGCCGCTGCCGCCGCTGCCAGCGACACCACCGCCGCCGTCACCGCACCTGGTCGTCTGTCGGCCCCGGTCTGTCGGTCTGGTGGTGAGCCGCCCGCGTCCACGCGCCTCCGCTCCTGCCGTCCGCCTGCGCCGCGTGGCAACCCCGCGCCCCCGCCCCCCGCGCGCCTGCCTCCCCGCGCACCACGTGTCCGCGCTGCCCTTCGCGGCCCGGCGTGGAGGCGGCTGCGCGCTCGGTCCCCGGGGCTCGCCGAGCTGGTACAGACAGATATTTTGTATCCCTCTTCCCTGGCTGCTGTAATCTTAAACCGCCAGGAGCCCAAGGCCTATATTTATAGAGAAACGCGTGTCCCGGAGGCCGCGTGGGCACCATTTGGTTGTCTCTTCAAGAATTTTTATAATTTGGAGGGAAATCCCCATTTTAATAAATTTGTTTTTGAGATTTTGGAGCTTCAGACCAGAACAGCTGGAAATTACAAACTCCCAGGGTGGGCCATATTGTTTTTGAGAGCCTTTTGTCTGCGGTCTTGCAGTCGCGAGCGAGCCGCCCCCGAACTCCTCTGTCCCCCTCCTGTGTCTGAGCCTGCTCCAGCTTCTCAGCTGCACTCTGCCACCTGTGAGCCGCGGCGCGGCCCCGGCTCCGAGAAGAGCCCCCTTTTGTCCTGTGTGGTCCCTGTAAGAAGTCCTGGCGGGGCTTGGGGTGGTGGGGGCTGGGGAGATGAACGCTGCCGCCAGCAGCTACCCCATGGCCTCCCTCTACGTGGGTGACCTGCACTCGGACGTCACCGAGGCCATGCTGTATGAAAAGTTCAGTCCTGCGGGGCCTGTACTGTCCATCCGGGTCTGCCGCGATATGATCACCCGCCGCTCCCTGGGTTATGCCTACGTCAACTTCCAGCAGCCAGCTGACGGTGAGTAGGTGTCCACCAATTCTCGGTATCCCAGGGGGCCCTAGGAGCCATCCACCGGGCAGGTCCCTACCCACATGGAGGAGGCTTCACGACAGAACGTTGCCACAGAAGCCATAGAGGGGAGCAGGATGCAGGGGTTGGGAACACGGGATCCTGGCATCAGATGACCAGAGTTTCATTCTTGTTTCCACCACTTGCTAACTGGGTGACCTTGGGCTAATCAGTGGTGGCAGTGCGGTTGGAACCCAGGGAGACTCGAACAGCGGTTTCAGGGGGAAGTCATGGTCATTCTGTGGTGTGTGTGGTCCTGCTCCCGTGGCGCTGGTCTGTTAGAGAGACCTTTGCTGGTGAGTGGGCATAGGCTGGTGCTCCTCACAGGCCTGCCACAAAGGACAACTGAGACACAATTCCTGCAAAAATTTTAGATTGCCAAACTCGTGTCCCCTCCCCTACCTTTACCCCGGGCTGGGAGTCTGTTTGATTGAATGCTGATAAAGGTCTTCCAAGGCAGGTAGGAAGCAGGGGAATAATTCTGTGCATTAAACTTGAGCAGGCATTTGTGTTAGCACCACCAGAGCTTCGTGTGCCAGGCCAGCTCCCTGGTCTGGGTATTTGCCACTGGGCTGAAGGAGTTCTTTGCTCTGGGAGAAGCCCTGGGCTGTGGAGACTGGGTCTCAAGGTAGCTTGGGGAAGCGCCGACTCCACTGGGCTGGCGGGTGGGGATTATTGTCTCACCATTGAGCAGTGCTTTACACTTGTCAGAACCCTTTTGCTACATCCTATCTCGGAGAAATGGGACTCCTGCGAAGGAAAAGTGGCTGCAGAAGGTGGGAGACTGAGCTGGGACTGCCAGTGCAGTGCTCTCTGTGAGCGCACACTGGGCCTGGGCTTGGAGCAGGGGAGTGGAGAGGTATGCTGCAGGCGTGGTGGCAGGAGGCAGGCCAGGAGAAACCTAATCAGGGGCTGCACGTGACTCCAGATTAAAAGGGAACAACTGTAGAGATCATTACTGGGAGAAACAAGCCATTCTGTGGCGAAGGATCGCCAGGTCCCTATTTTTGTCTCCACTTTATTGAAGCACATAGAATGTCACTTGCCCAGGATGCAGCTGCGACCATAGCATTGGATTTACTGAGATTCCCAAGGCACTGCTCCTATCAGTTCATTGTGCTCCGAGCCAACATGTGTTCAGCCACAGGCACAGAGAAGGTTGCTGAGTATGGCCATTTTAGGTGGGAGTGGGTATGTTGGCTGTTTCTGCCTTCCTGACTCTTCTGAACAGAAGTCCTGTCGCTTAGAGATAGGAGCAGAAACCACTGGTCAGTGTGTCTGCCAACACATACCTCTGCAGGACCTCTCCCTGCTATAAATAAGTGCAGCCCGATTTGTCAGACGAGGCTGACTCGCCTTCTGCAGCGCCGTCTGGAAATAGAAGAGGAGCCGTGTTGAAATGAGTTCCTTTGCTGCTAATTGATGAAACACAGGTTGGGGTCCCAGGCTTCCGTCTCAGCTGGCGACCACGCACAAATTGTCCTGTGCCTGGACTTTTCCCGAGTTAGATCTGCCCCGTTTCCCATTTCCTGACCTCTTCCGCTCCCACACTGAGGGACCCACCTGAGGAAGGTGGGAAAGGTGGTTGGAGATAGGTACTCCCTTGGCTGGCTAGCTAAGCTTGTGGAGGGCCAGTAAGGGAATTTTGTCCTGTCCCCCTTTTTTTCTTTCTTTCTTTTTTTTTTTTTTTAAGATTTTACTCATTTTTAAAGAGAGGGAGAGAAACGTAAGTGGTTGCCTCTCACGCACCCAGCACTGCAATCCAGGCACGTGCCCTGACTGGGAATTGAACTGGCGACCCTTTGGTTCGCAGCCCATGCTTAATCCACTGAACTATACCAGCCTACCAGCCGGGGCTTTAAGTGGGGTAGTTCCTGGAGGCAGGAAAATCCGCCCCACCCCCACCCCTTCATGCAGGACATTCTGGGTAATCTGTCATTGCATAAACAGGGGAAGTGGCCACCAGCTCTGGGTCCTTGTTCCTACCAGTGAAGGGAATTGCTCCTGACTACAGGTGATAATCTATTTTAGCTTCTGGCCCTTTAAATGGTCTCCATGGTGCACACGGGGATCTGGCCGGGAGGACTTGGGTGGACAACAAGGCGTTTGACGGCCTAGACACCAGCAGGTGCAGGGCCTGCCTGCACTGTCTCCTTAGGCAGAAAGGTGTGGCGGTTTTTTCCTTCTTGTCTCGTACTACAAAGGACATTTCCGTGTGTGACCGTTAGTTTTTATTGTTTTGATGATTGAGGGTTTTGTCCGAATCCATTTCTGTTCTCAGCAATGAAAAACATAAACTGGGCTGAATTCAGGCATAGCACATTCTCAATCCCAGCAGTTTGCTCACAGTTTGGTTTTGTCATTTGTCAGCTGTAGTATAGACTAAATGGTCCTTCCCCCTTCTAACAATAAATACAAGCTTTTTTAAAAAATGATTTTAAAAGCTTAGTCAAAAAATAAAAAAGGGCTTCTGTCATGGGTGGCACACGTAGGGCAGCTTGATTGCTCTGCGTGCGGAATTGACATCAAGAGATTTTGGAAGCATAATTTTTTGGTACCTGGGTAGCTAGTGACTGTTAAGAAAAAATAAAAATAAATAAAAGCTTAGTTGAATAGAAGGGGACAGTAGTCCCCCTTTATTTGCTGTTTTGCTTTTTGCGGTTTTAGTTAACCTGTGGTCAGCCGTGGCCCAAAAAATATTAAATAGAAAATTCCAGAAATCAGCCACTTACAAGTTTTATATTGCATGCCACTCTGGTTAGCGTGATGCAGTCTCCCACCGTGCTACCTGGGACGAGTCATCCTTCGTCCAGCATATTCGTGTTCTACGCACTACCCGCCGGTCAGTCAAGTCATCGAGTAGCGTCTCCGTTCAGACCGACTGCGGTATTGCAGTGCGTGTGTCCTGCTGCCCCTTGTTTTCCTTAGTAACGGCCCCAAAGCACAGGAGTAGGGACGTGGGCAAATCAGATATGCCGGAGGGAACCCAGAAGTACTTCATTTAAGTGAGAAGTTGAGTACAGTACAGTACAGTAAGATTTTGAGACAGACCACATTCGTACAACTTTTATTACAGTACATTGTGATAATTGTTCCATTTTATTATTATTGTTAATCTCTTATTGTGACTAATTTATAAATTAATTTTATCATGGGTGTGTCTGTATAGGGAAAAAACTAGATATATAGAGTTGGTACAGTCGTGGTTTCAGGCATCCACTGAGGTCTTGGAGTGGGCCCCACCACTGTGTCACCCTGGTGCCATCAGGCCATTTAGATAATCTTGCCGGACCCCCTCATGCAATGAGGATGAAGGCCCGGGGGGTTGAGGCTTCGGCCATGAAGTAAATGAATTGGGTGGAACCCTTTCTACCCTCAGCGGCAATGCAGGCTCGTGGGGTCTGACGCCCTTTAATGTTAAGAGTTGCCTTTTGTTGGAGCGACTCCATTGAACAGTCCTGGCGTGGCTTATTCCTATGATGGCGGCAGACACCTACGTGAAGTGTTTTATATCCTTTTTTTTTTTTTAACTTTAAAGATTTTATTTACTGTATTTTTCTGGCTATAAGACACACCTGGGTTTTAGAGGAGGAAAATAGGAAAAAAATTTTTGAAGCAAAAAATGTGGTAAAACATTTAATAACATAAATAACATCATATTTCACCAGCGTAAATGTAAACAGCCAGGTAAGCTACATTCGGGCTATAAGATGCACCCCCACTTTCCTCCCAAATCTGGGGTGGAAAGGTGTGTCTTATAGTCCAAAAAATACAGTACTTTTATTAGAGAGGGGAAGGGAGGGAGAGAGGGGGAGAGAAACATCCATTGCTGCTTCTCACACGCCCCCAACAAGAGATCTGGCCTGCAACTCAGGCATGTGCCCCCACCGGGAGTTGAACCAGTGACCTTTTCTTTCAGTTCACAGGCTGGTGCTCAGGCCACTGAGCCACACCAGCCAAGGCAGGTGTTTTACATCCTTGACTATGAAATGTGCTTCTCTCTTGCAGCTGAGCGGGCCTTGGATACCATGAACTTTGACGTGATTAAGGGGAAGCCAATCCGCATCATGTGGTCTCAGAGGGATCCCTCTTTGAGGAAATCTGGTGTGGGAAACGTCTTCATCAAGAACCTGGACAAATCTATAGATAACAAGGCACTTTATGATACTTTTTCTGCTTTTGGAAACATTCTGTCCTGCAAGGTAAACACCGATTAAATGATTTCAGCAATATAATTACCACACCTTGAAAACAAAATAAATACTAAATGGGGAACTGCCTTGGAATTGAGTGACAGGGTCCGATAATTTTCAAAATTCTGGAAATGGCTCTGAAGCCAAATAGGTCCCTGTAGATAATCTCGTACCACAGCCTAGTATAATAACTAGCTGGTGCTTTTGTGTCTTTGTTTGTTCTTCCCTCTGTGTGAAATATCCTTCCTGTCTTCTAACTTTGGAAAGCAAGAGAAGGTTTCTCTCGGGGGTGGGGACCCAGAACAGTGCTTCTGGTTTCCAGGAAGCTGCATGTAGTCATGTTCGAAGCATAAATCCCCCCTTCCTTTTCTGTGCTGCTGTTTACGTGGAGAATTGTGTCCAGCCTGTGTGGTGGTTTATGTGTCCAGCCTCACACTAGACTGCGTTCTGTTGTGGACTTGCAGAATGGTTTGTCTGTCTGTAGCACCGTGGTTTTGTGCCCATATCTCTTGTTTTTAATGAAAACATTTGGAGTAGAAGCAGCTTAATCGTGGCTCCCACTTGTAAATGCAACATTACCGGGTGCCTGGTGCTGTGCTGAGTGTTAGGGAAACCTTACCTGCCGTAGTCCCTGCTGTTTGAGCATGGGTCGGTTGGAGGCCCTGAGTAAGAGACCATGTGGTTCTCGAACCTCTGGGGCTGCCCAGTGGCGCTGAAGTGGCCTGCCTTGTCTCTGACAGGTGGTGTGTGATGAGAACGGCTCTAAGGGTTATGCCTTTGTTCACTTCGAGACCCAAGAGGCTGCAGACAAGGCCATCGAGAAGATGAACGGCATGCTCCTCAATGACCGCAAAGTGTGAGTGTCCCAGTCCGGAGCGACAGCCATCGCATGAGCCAGCCTGGCCCCACCTCGGTATTAACTGGCACACACAAGGCAGCTACTGGTTCTCTCGGCCCAAGTGTGGCCTTCTCCTACCTCTCCACTCCAGGGCTGGTGAGTCTCCCTGCCGAGCCATGGCAGCCCTTTTGACTCGCCAAGGTGGGCTTCCTGCCCAAGCCATGGCCTGCCTGCCGCCTCTCCCTTAAAAGCATACGTCTCTGGGTTTTGTGAGCATTGGCAACTGGGGCTGGCTGGAAGACGGCTCTAGGCCCACTCTGAGCAGGGGTCTTGGCCAGTGGCAGAGTGGAGAGGGCCCTGGACTGACCAGGAGCTGCAGACTAGCCACATGACTTTGGTCTGTCCATGTGGTCATTCACTAGGGGTTGATGCCAAATTGTCCCCAGACCTCCACTTACCTACCTTACGGCTTCGTGGTTTCCTAACACAGGCTGGCTCCGCAGTAATACTTCATTTGGCTACAGTGGGAAATCTCATCCCATTGCAGAAGACGCTGTTCATAACACACTTGTTACTTTGCAGTGGTCATTGCACGGTGAACAGATGGGGACTGTAGCCGAGCCACGCAGGGAGGGGAGGAAGGACACTGAGTCTTGGCTGTTACAAGCAAAAACCCTTTCTGTCCTTTGTGTTGTTGAACAGACCAGGAGGTGGCCGGCATTAATAATGTGTATGTGCCCAGTTGTCAAGTCTCCCAAAGGTACCACTGGAAAGACATCTAAAGATGTTCAGTGTAGGGATACATTCCTATTACGTGTACACAGCACTGAAGTGAATAAAGTGAAAAAATTAAAGGTGGTGCACTCTAGCAATTTCACTCCTCAGATTAACCACTGTTAACAGTTTGGTTTGTATCCTTCCAGACCTTTTCTATGCATTTACATAGATGCACAGAAATGAACGTTTAAAAAACGTGGTCATCAGGTCTCTTCACGAAGGCAATGTGATGTGGTAGGAGGAGCCTGGTCTGAGCCAGGAGCCCCGCGGCTGGTGCCTGCCGGACGGTCCGCCTCTTCCTCTTTTCTGCGGGGAGTTGGGCGTCTCTGAGCTTGCTCTTGGTGGTTGGATCGGGACTCATGTTTTAACCTCTCCCATCAGCCTTTCATCTGCATTCCTTTGAGCCCCTGGAAATCACATTTTGTTCCTCGGGGTGATCACTGTTTTTCATGGTTTCTTCTTAGGTTCGTGGGCAGATTCAAATCTCGAAAAGAGCGAGAAGCCGAGCTTGGAGCCAAAGCCAAGGAGTTCACCAACGTGTACATCAAAAACTTCGGGGAAGAGATGGACGACGAGAGTCTGAAAGAGCTGTTCAGCCAGTTTGGTAAGTTGGGTCCTTTCCCCCATCTGTCCCTTGCACAGTCCCCCATACCTGGAATTCCTGTTTTTATTTAAGAGAAGAGGGCACGTAGACCCAGAAGTAAAATGCCTTGCATGACAGAGGTCATAGGGTAGATAAGAACAGCCTCCAGGCCTCGGCTCTTGGCTTTACCCTGCCTCATCAAAGCTCCCAGGCCATCTGAGCAGCCTGGTCAGGACTGGAAGGCCGGGCACGGTGCCTCTCTCTTAGTAGTCCCTCTGGGTCCGGCAGGAGGTTGCCTCAGGTGGGTTCCTGGAGAAGCCTCTCTCCTTGCGCGGCGGTGGAGATGGTGTTGCTAACCGTTCTGTCCTTTGGTGATAGGTAAGACCCTAAGTGTCAAGGTGATGAGAGATCCCAATGGGAAATCCAAAGGCTTTGGCTTTGTGAGTTACGAAAAACATGAGGATGCCAATAAGGTGAGAGTACCACGTGGGTTCGGAAAATTTTTGTAGGAAGTGGCCCTAGAGTGCAGGCAGGGCCTGGATAGCTCAGTGGAGCTGGAGTTACCTGGGTGTCCAGTAGCGATGCAGTCACTGTGTTCTGGAATCACCTTCTTACAGGGTTTTACACGTTAATATATCAGTTACCGTTTGCAAAGCGCTTGGCACAAACCTTTCGCCATAGTTGTTCAGCCTTGTAGGTTGAAAATAGGGCAGGTGCTTGTTCCCATTTATAGGTGAGGGAACTAAGGGCCAGAGAGCTGTTGATTTGATAACAAGAGAACGGCCACTTGTGGGGGAAGCCTTGTGCTGGGCCCTCGAATGTATCACTTGATACCCGCAAATAACCTGAGAAATCTAGTGACAGCTAGATGATCAAGGTACACTCATATCTACTATGCACATGTTTATACAACTGTGGTATTTTTCTCCTAATTATCTGGGCCGGTAGCTCATTTAAACATTAGCCTCATTTTATTGATAAGGAAGTTTGGATTCACTTAGCTGGCTTTGAGACAGTGTGACGTTAGTTTTTAGCCCTAGAGGGAAGATTTCTTTCTCAGAATATTTGGTGAGACTTAGAGACCTCCAGAGCAAGGCCCCTGCCTCTGCATCTTGTTTTAAAGATGCATATTTATTTCTTCTTTAGGCCGTGGAAGAGATGAATGGAAAAGAGATCAGTGGGAAAGTCATTTTTGTAGGCCGTGCCCAGAAGAAAGTGGAACGGCAGGCTGAGTTAAAACGGAAATTTGAACAGCTGAAACAAGAGAGAATTAGTCGATACCAGGTGAGAAGTGGTCTTGGCACAGCCTGCCAACAAGGAATTTGCTGTGATGTGTTGGCAAAGCACCCACATGTTTAGTAGGCTTTCTTGTTGGGGACTCGGGGCCTGTTCACCATCACCGGGTTTAAAAGGATATGCCTACCAGGGACCAAAGAGATTAGTTTATTCATTTAGAGACTGTTCCAAAAGCCTCAGTCTGACTTTTTTCAGTCCTACGGGTTCCTTTTACTTAAACGATGCCCGTGTGTTTGGAATGGTGGCAAGGAGAGTCCCGCGGAGGTGAGTGGTCAGCCGGGGCAGCTGCGTGGGAAGAGGACAGTGGCGTATGACTGCACTGATGCTCCTGTCAGAACCTTAGGGCAGCAGTTTCTCAACTTTGAGATGCATCAGAATCCCACGCAGGGCTTGTTAAAACATGGATCGCTGGTCCCCAGAGTTCCTGATTCATTAGGTGTGGATTCTGGCCTGAGAAATTTGCATTTCAACCTAGTACACAGAGATGCTGATGCTACTGGTCTGGGCCCACACTTTGAGAACCACTGTCTTAAAGCATATATGGAGTATAAAAGAGCAACTAACAGTGATCCTTCTGCTGTAGGGGGTGAATCTCTACATTAAGAACTTGGATGACACCATCGATGATGAGAAGTTAAGGAAAGAGTTTTCTCCTTTCGGATCCATCACCAGTGCTAAGGTATTTTACACTGAGATTCTGGGATTGAAAGCAGAAGTTGTGATCTTTTAGCAGGCTATTGGCATTTGTTTCATCGACAGAATAGGATCTAAACTGTGTTCATTTCTGACAATAGCTGCCACATTAATCTCGCCAGTTCCTCCTGGCATTCAGTTTGTCGTCTGAGTGTATGCTCTGGAGACTGACGATTCGTTAGGTTATTACGGCGCTGTCTCCTAAGGCCTGGGGTGTGGAGACAGATTGGACCCGGCCCCTTCCTGCCGGCCCCCATAGCACCTGAATCTTTCCCATTCTGTGCTGCTTTGTGCTGGCGTGGGGGCAGATGGTGCCACAGTAAGCGCAGAGGAAATCCAGACGGGTTGTTTTCCACGTGTCTTGGGGCCTGTCTCTACAACTCTGCCACACTCCCTAAACGAAAGGGATTTTGAGGATTTTAGAACTGGGATAGGAACTTCCATCCTGGTAAAAGAAGGAAAGAACAGGAAGTTCGTTTTTCCATGTTTTGCCATATATGTCATTTGCTTGATTTGCTTTGATAGTCACATCAACTGGGTTAGAAGGGGAAGTGTGAACCCCATTTTAAAGTCCAGGAATTTGAGTCCTTGAGCAAGAGAATGCTGGTTGCACGAGGAGGGTGTACTGAGTGCCCTTGGCACTTGAGTGTGACAGGATCTGAAAGTTTTGGGTCATAACCTGTTGCGGACACCAGCCCTACTCAGCAGAGGTGCAGATGTCACAGAGTCCTTCAGGTGGTGAGAAAGGAGGCCATCTGGACAAGTACAGACTCCTGGTGACCCTGCCCTGGCCCTTGGCCTAAGTCACCCACAAACTGGGAGTGTCGTCACCATAGCAGCCGCCGACTAGAGGCCAGCCTGCAGGGGTCTCCAGTTGCTCGCCGCCGCCCTCCTGTCACCCCCGCGACTGGCCTCCATCAACGCAAAGGGTGCCCGTCTGTCCTTGCTCACCTGCACAGCAGTGCAGTTGGCGTTTGCATGAAGGGTGCAAAAGAACCGCATCTTGAAGTTCCCTAGGCATCATTTGCTTTTTCTTCTTTTATTTTTTAAATTTAATCCATTGTATTTTTTCCATTACCATTTAGTCCCTTTCTACCTCCTCCCCGCAGCAGTCACGACGCCATTGTCCATGACAACAGTCTTTTTCCTTTTTGGCTCAGTCCCTCCACATAGGCATCATTTTCATGATCAAGGTGTCTTGTTCTTACCTTATTGGCCCACCTCGCTGGTAGGGAGTTGTTGGGTTGACACATACCTTTACTTCCACGTCCTCCGCTTCAGGAGGCTCTCCAGGCAGTGAGCTAAGACCCCACAGGGTGCCAGGCACACGTTCGTATTGTTACCTGTGATTCCGAAGAGATAGGCTCGGGAAAGGAATGAGTAACGTTTTCAGGTGAGGAGAGAGCCGTTGTGAACAACTAACTATAGAAAACACTGCCCAAGCCACTGGACTGTGCTCTGTAGCTGTTTGCCTCGTGGGCCTCGGGCTCAGAGAGGGCCAGTGAGTGTTCTGTTGATGCTGCAGAGCTCAGAAATGGCAGAGCTGGGACAGTCATCTTTCTGCGGTGACTCCCATTGAATGAATGGTGAGAGCCATTGGCTTGAACTCTTTCTCACTTGTGGTATTTCAAAGGCATATCCTAACTGTGCTAAGAGCTTATTAAAGTTTCATTCACCATAGTTTTGTGCAGATAAATTTTACTATTAAATTGCTTGACACTGCTGTCCAGGTCTCTCGTGTGAGTACCCAGAGGTAGCTATGCTGCTAGGTATCAGGAAACATCTTTCGGTTCCTCATTTAAGCATTAGCCGTGTCATAGTGTTTGGGAACTTTAAAATTTAGCCAAGGAAATGTCTAGGTCCTACCCTTAGAAGTTGTGACTTGATTGGTCTGGGATACATCCTGGGACAGGGCGGAGAACCCCTCTCCTAGACATGGTGACTCTCTCAGCAGAGCCCAGTTTTTCTGTTTGTGAATAGCTGCCGGAGCATAGAACGCCTTTTACTTAAGCTGGTCTCCTGTTGTAGGTGATGCTGGAGGATGGGAGAAGCAAAGGGTTTGGCTTTGTCTGCTTCTCGTCTCCTGAAGAGGCAACCAAGGCAGTCACTGAGATGAACGGACGCATCGTGGGCTCCAAGCCCCTGTATGTCGCTCTGGCCCAAAGGAAGGAAGAGCGAAAGGCCCACCTGACCAACCAGTATATGCAGCGGGTGGCCGGGATGCGAGCGCTGCCTGCCAATGCCATCCTGAATCAGTTCCAGCCTGCGGCTGGGGGCTACTTCGTGCCTGCAGTTCCTCAGGTGGGTCTGCTCACTAATAGTGGCTCCTGTAGTAGCTGGGAGAGGGGTCTGGATATCAGAGTTCAGAACGTAAGGGTAAGGAAGGGTCCTTCAGATAAAAGGAGGAGGGACTTACCCCTGGGCATACCAGAGTGGCAGGGCTAGAGTAAAAGAATCCCCATTAACTGACCTTCCTTACCCCAAGCTTTTGAGTAGAGAGAACCTCTACCTGAATTAGCCAAGGCCTGGTAGTGAGATGAGATGAGACGAGATAGTTCTCTAGCGTGGCCTTGGGTCCTTAAAATAAAAGGGCTTGGGTGCTCTTTCTTACAGGCTCAGGGAAGGCCTCCATATTACACGCCTAACCAGTTAGCACAGATGAGACCTAATCCACGCTGGCAGCAAGGTGGGAGACCTCAAGGTACGTGTGGGGAATAGGGATTTGATCACTGTGGTCTCCCTGCCTCTCCTGCCTGCCCCATGTGAGGTGCAGCCTAGGTTCCGGTCCACGTCATTCCTCTGTGATGTGCAATTTTTGTCCTTCCGCCAGGCTTCCAGGGAATGCCAAGTGCTATACGCCAGGCTGGGCCTCGTCCAACTCTCCGCCATCTGGCTCCAACTGGTAATGCTCCGGCCTCTCGTGGCCTCCCTACTACTGCTCAGAGAGTCGGTGAGCAAACTGGCCTTGAAAAGTGTGGCCTGGGGAGGAGGGAGTCAGGATGACTAGGCTGTGCCCAGGGTTGGTCAGTTTCTTGCCTCATCTTTAAGTCCTGGTTCTATAATCTTAGCTGTGTGCTTAGGTAGGCACTAAGGGGCAGAGAGAGAGTTCATTCTAAGAGTGTCAGATACTTTTTTTTAAGAGTCTCTGCTCATTGGTGACCTGTGAAAAAGGTTAATTGTAGAAGATCGTTAGCTGGATGACTAGAGGCAGCCCATTCTTTTGGGTGGAGGTGGGACAATTAAGGAAACTTTTTTTACAGAGCATGTCCTGTATTCTAAGAGGTGGAAAGAGTTGTTATCGGCTGGCTGGTCCTTGAGAGTAGCATTAGAGGCCCCATGTGCAATGTGTTGTGTGAACATGCTTTGGAATTTCTCCTTCCATGGGGCATGGCCAGTCGGACATCTGCCAACACTGATGTGCATTTGCTGGTCTGTTGTAGGGTCTGAGTGCCCGGACCGCTTGGCTATGGACTTTGGTGGGGCTGGTGCCGCCCAGCAAGGGCTGACTGACAGCTGCCAGTCTGGAGGTGGTATTGGATGCACACAGAATGGGGAAAGCTGGGATTTGACGGGTCTTTGCCCAGACTGATGGGCTTTAATTTTACTTGTTCTTTTCCTAAGGCGTTCCCACAGCTGTGCAGAGCTTAGCGCCTCGTGCTGCTGTGGCGGCTGCTGCTCCACGGGCTGTCGCACCTTACAAGTACGCCTCCAGCGTCCGCAGCCCTCATCCTGCCCTGCCGCCTCTGCAGGTGAGGGCTGCCAGACAGCGCTGAAAGGACTTCCCCTGTTTCTGTGTGATTTAAAAGATGCCTTGCTTTGATTCCTTCAGCAGGTATTAATTGCCTGCTCTGTGTCAGGATGACGTGTCCTGTGTGGTGACACTGCCCTGGAAGGGCTCTCTAGTAGGCGAGAAGGGGCTTAGAGGTGTTCTTCCTGATGACAGACAGTTCACTCAAATGCCCCAGAGGAGACAGCTGGTGCTTCCTGCTCTCCCTTTTACAAGTAGTACATAGGTACTCATTCAGCTCCTGGAGCTGCATTTCTTTTCCACCGCCCCTGGCCTAGTCGATCCTTAGCTGCTCTGCAAGATAATCAGTACATTAAGGCAGGCAAGAACTTCAGGTCACAGGAAAGCTGGAGTGGGCAGTCGGGCCCAGACCTCAGATTTTCTAAGCTGGAACTTGCTGTTTCTGGAGCTATGCCCGCCCACCCCCCGACCCCAGGCAAGCCACGACGGTGGCTAGTTTGTTGAAAAGCTCAGAAGTGCTTTGCTTGGAGGAGCCACACTCAGCCTTGTGATCCACGAGCTGCTTCCTCTGCTCTGTGCTAAGTTGAATATTTCTTGGAACTTGATGTTATGTGGAATATTTTTTGCCTATAAGGCCCTACTTCCAGGGCTGTGCAGGCACTGACATTGCATGTTGACAGTCCTCAAGCATTTGATACAGTAAAAACTTGGTACAGTAAAGGTAATGTGAGATGTAATTAATTATAAATGATTTGATATTCATACCCTTCGACCCAGTCTCTACTAGGAATTCCCCCTAAAGGAAAGCTGGAATTTTCAGGAAAAGGCCTGTATACAGATGTTCACTGTACCTTATTTATTAATAAGGTTTCAAATTCTTGGGTAACTTTGGGTAATTTAACCTTGAATAAATTAGAATAATTTGATAGATGATTGCCAGGCATTGTAGGTTTGTTTTCTTATTTCCCTTTCCTTCTACTTGTAGCTGGCTGTGTGTCTCCACCCATACCACTGTTCATCTCGCTCTCTCCATCCCTCAAAGCTGCAGTTAGTTTCCTTGACAGCAAGGGCAACTACCTCCGCCTCCTCTTTCACATAGTAGACTTTCAGATGTTAAACGGTCAGGCTCTTGATCACCATCCAGAGTCCTTTCCTTGGCGCTAACCAGCTGCCTCTCCTGGTTCCCAGGCATCCCAGCCTGCAGTCCACGTGCAGGGGCAGGAGCCCCTGACCGCCTCCATGCTGGCCGCAGCACCGCCCCAGGAGCAGAAGCAGATGCTGGGTGAGTGACTCATGTGCTTGCAGAAGAGGGGGCCAGAGCCTGGTACTGACCTGGACACCAGTGTCCATTCTTTCCTGGTTTTTACTTGAGTGTTTTCCTGCAGGAGAACGTTTGTTCCCGCTCATCCAAACCATGCATTCGAACCTGGCTGGCAAGATCACAGGAATGCTGCTGGAGATTGACAACTCCGAGCTGCTGCACATGCTGGAGTCCCCCGAGTCTCTCCGCTCCAAGGTAAATGGGTGGGCTCAGCTGGCGAGGAGGATGGCTGGTCTTGGACCCTCAGGCATGGCACAGAGAAGGAGCTGCTGTGGTGTGGGTGTTTGAGAAAGCAGTCAGCACCAGGAGAAGCCATCACTGGGCCTGGGCATCAGGGAAGAGTGCTGGGTGCTGTCCTTCAATGTCACTGACAACCTAGAGATTTCTCACAGGTGGATGAAGCTGTGGCGGTACTACAGGCTCATCATGCCAAGAAAGAAGCTGCCCAGAAGGTGGGCGCTGTTGCTGCTGCTACCTCTTAGACAAGGAATAACTGTACGTTTGGCTGTTTTTGTTTTCTGCAGTGGTTTTCACTCATGAATAATATCTTCCTAAAAGATTAGGGACAATATATAGAGCCATGCTTTTTGCCATTTAACCTGATAACTTGGGCATGCCATCTTCTGGGTTTTTTCTGTCATCTGGACGTTACTATGAAGAAAAGAGTACAGGTCATAAATTGTAAGGAGCAAACAACAGTTTTCTCAATAAAGAGTACCTGGTTAGCAGTTCTATATATAGCTTATTCTTTCCTGACGGTTATAACCAGACTTTCTCAAGAGCCCCGTGTTTGGTCTGGAATAATGAACACAGGGGTGCCATAACCAGATCCCACAGCCTCGTTTCTGCGAACATCCCCCTGGTTTGGTTTGGGCTTGGCGAGGTCGGCTGTGTGCATAGGCACTGCTTAACTCTGGGGACGCGGTATACACAAGCCTTTGTGTCAAAGTGGGAGAGAGAGACACACACCTAACTACAGCTACAGCGTGTGTTGCAGTCTACTTCTGGACGTGGGGGGCCATGGCCTCTGTCTTCAGGGGATTTGGGTGAGTGCGACTCAACTAGGACCCCTGACAAGGACTGATGAAGAAAGGAGACAACCGAATGAGCAGAGGCACCGTCCAGGGGAAAGTGCAGGTGGTAAGGGCCAGAGCTGGCGTGGAGGTTAGGGGTGACCTGACATGGCCATGGATGGCCCCTTGGCTTGTCATTTGGAGTTTAAACAAGAGGACCATAAAACTGGAGGAACTTTTGAGTACAGGATGGCCTGGAAGGGTAGGGGATGAGTCTTTATAGACTGTAGCTCTCCTCAAAGTAAGTGGTTCTCAACTAGGTGTGCCCCTTCAGAGGACATTTGCCAATGTCAGGAGACATTTTTGGTTCTCACAACTGGGAATGTGTCACTGGCATCTAGTGGGTAGAGGCCAGGGATGCAGCTCAACATCCTCCACTGCATAGGACAGCCCCAACAGAATTTTGACCTGGCCAAAATGTCAGCACTGAGGCTGAGATTTCAGTGAATCCCAGGTTCTTTTGATTGTTTATGTTGGTGCTTTTCTTTTCAGGATTCAAAAGCCAAATAACCCCTCATGAAATTCAGCTTAAGTTTTGAAGACTTCCTAGCTTGTCCTATGGACTTCAACATCAAGAACCACAAATTACAAATTTAATAGGTCATTTGTATCAAAAGGTCAATTATGAAGCACCTAGAATTTTTCAATTAAAAGAATATATTCTCTGGGTTCTGCTATGGCTCAGACAGTGTTGGCTTTTTTTTCTATTGTGGGTTTTGATCCACCCCCCCAAGAAATTGGTTTTATTTGATGTACCCAAGTCTTAAGTTTCTCAATAAAGAAAAGTCTCCATAAAACTGCCTGTCTTATGCTTTACTCTGACCAGTTTTATTCTATAAATCTCTTTCTTTGGAAGTAATTTTAGGATGTAAATAGGGTCAAATGGAGTTCTGTATACTTTATCCCTTCCTGGCTGGATTACCTAGATGTGCAAAACTGTCCATTGCATTCTGTTGTGGGACGACTTTGTATTGAGACTCTAATTTAAGGGGTTAGAAGTCTGATCAGAGCAGGCATTGGACCTGATACAGGGTTGGCACTTTTCTGAGGATCATCCGACGAGAGAAGTAGATCCTGCCCCCTCCTTCCAGGATGCGCTAGTTGTGGGTTGTCAGTCTCATCTGTCTCCTGCGAAAGTTCTGCATGCAGCTCAGCAGGTCCAGTTGCCCAGATTCTGCAACTGGGATTTTCCCTGGCAGTGGGAAAAGGGTTTTGGGAGATAGGTGTGAGCGACAGCAGCAAACAATCGCTCAAGTCCTGTGGTTTGTGGTTCCTTTAGTCCTCTAAACGACTATAACCCAGCCAAGGTCAAAACAGTCTATTTGCCCTCCAGGAACCCTCCCTTTTCTCTCTCAAACTTGGCAGGCTGTCCTTAGGGCCTTACCCGCATAGTCCCTTTATTCAGAACGCCCTTTTGGCCAGCTCCCCTTTTCCTGAAGGCCTGGCCCGACCTACAATAGATTCCTCCATTTTCTGACGACCGTGGTTATTGCGGCTGTGCGGACGCGTTTTCTATTATCTGACAACGCCTCCACACCTACCAGCGGCAGGATCTGGTTGGTGCAACATCTGCGCTAGCTGGTGAGGGGGCGTGGCGTGTCGCGGCGCGGGAGCGTACTTCCGGCGGAAGAGCCAGGCAGCAATATGGCTGCCACCTAGAGGCGGCTGGCGTGGACCGGAACAGGATTTTCACTGGCCAGGCGGTTGAGTCGTGATTCGGGTTGGCGGCACGGCGGCACGTGGCACGCGGCACGCAGCGACTAAGGCCCGTTCTCTTAATGCGGCTTCATGCCCGCGGCCTGTGACCGGTGCTCGCGACGTGATGGCTCTGCTGGTCCTCGTACTGTGCAAAGACTTTTACTCCGGCGCTTTACCCAGACAGGTGGTGAGATATTGTTGGGACTCGGACCTTATCCCAAACTCTCGGCCCTAGCTCCTTAGATGAAGGCATTCCCAGAATAGCTGGGGAATTGTGGAAACGGCTTCACTGTGCTGGTTGGTGAGCACTGTGATGCAATTGTATGTTTGGCTTTTGAAAAGGGTCGGGCTAGGGGTTTCAGGGAATGACCACTCCACCCGGAAGGATGAGGACAAACATCCCGGGTGCGCTCCCGCCAGAGCTGTGTTTGAAAGGCCAGAAGTTAGGCGTCCAAGGCGGGAGCAAGGTGCTGGACTGAATGGAGAGCAAGAGCAAAAGCCCAGAGGTCTAGCGCTTGGAGTCACATAGTTGGCACTGGGGAAGCAAGGGGAAAAAGAGGCCCGACAGGTGGACAGCGTTCAGGTTATGATGGTCTTACATGCCATGCTAAGGAATTTGGACTTGTCCTATGGGCACTGGTGAGCTTTTGGGCGTTATTAAGGAGGGTAGTGTTGTGATCAGATTTGTATTTTTTTTTTTTTTTTATGATTCTAGTGTCTGTATGGAGGAGAGAGAGACTGGAGGTGGTGAGCCCCTTTAGGAAGCTAGCACAAGAACTAGATGTAGGCCTGAAGAGGATGGGGAAAAGTTATTTTGTATACCCAAAAAACTGTAGGGACCCCTCCTTTTCCTCCCTGTGGCTATCTTCAAGAGTGTGGAGGACATTAGTGCAGAAAGAGCTTGGTGGGCTGGCAGAGGAGGTGGACAACAAAGTTCTCTATGCTGCTTTTATGCCTTTTGGAGACATCACAGGTGCTTAGATTCCACTGGATCATGGAACGGATCAGTCTTTTCAGTGTCTCTCATGTTTAGATTCCTAATGCCAGGGAAAGAACTTGGAAAAAATCATTAAGTCATGTGCATTCTTTGTATGTTCGGTATGTAATGAAGTTAAAGAGGATGTCTGTGTACGTCAACATCACTACTCCTAGTGATGAAAGAGGAATGTTTAGAGGATAATGAAGCCAAGATGGTGGTATGGTTATGTGCTGAAATTGACAGAGATTGACAATTTGGCGGATTTGAAGAAAGGCTTTCTCCACGGTGGAACCATTTGGGGGCTTTGATTTCTGTTCATGTAATATATAAACTATAGTAAGAATCAGTAAGAAGATAGTCTGAAAAATCTTGAAAGTCTCGTAATTGTTTCACACCACCTGCTGGGTTGCCCCCCCCCCCCCATCTGCTAACCAGACCTCCCTTCTTGGCAGCTGTGCTTTTAAAAAGCAGAGGTCAGCAGGGAAACTTAGTCTTGACAATGGAATGTTGGCCTCTGCTTACCTGGGTGAGTTTTCCTTCAGTTGGTATAACACTTGGTTCTATTTTTAAGGTGGAAGTTTTAGACCCAGCTCTGCTACTAATGCTGTGTGAGACAAACTCTCAGAGCCTTACGTTCTTCGGTTTAAAAAAAAAAAAATTTTTTTTTATTTTTTAGAGAGAGAGGAAAGGAGGAAGAAAAAGAGGGAGAGAAATACTGATTGGCCACCTCTTCTACACACCTCGACCAGGGACCAAACCTGCAACCCGGGCATGTGTCCTGACCAGGAATCGAACCAGTGACCTTTTTTGCTTTGCAGTATGACGGCCAACCACTTGAGCAACACCAGTCAGGGCACAAGTTCTTCAATTCTTAAATAAAATGGTAAGACTGGCCTTTGGGGGCCCTTCTATCCTTGCATTCTGTAAATTAGTAATTCTTATTGCTCTTGTTCCATGAACTAAAATATCTGTGCTGCGGTCTCTAGTAGGCACCTAACTCAGTAGTGAGGTCAGTGCTCTGTATGTAGTTAACGCTCAATTGTGATGAATAATTGCTAGATCAACATTTTTTCTACTTTCTGTAAGTCTTGTAAACAAAGGTTATCAAAGTGCTTGGAAAGTAACTTCAAGGCTTAAATTGTTTAGTGGTAGAATTGGGTAATACAAAGTTTAAAATTTTAGTCACTGTTTAGCTATATTAACTTAAACAAAATGATTTTAATATTTCTGGAAGCATTGTTAATGAAACCAAGAAAAATCTAAAAATTAGATTTTGACTTTTTAAGTGGCATTGGGATATGCCCTGCTTCCTCCCATTGCCCACATAATTAACTACCCATTTCTGCTATTGCGGAGAAGTACTTTCGCTGAATTTGAGTTTGCAAAGGTAAGTTTTCAGTGCTTACTATTTGCCTAGTGTTACTGTTGTCATTGGTTACAGAAGGTGTCGCTCTCCATTTGGGTGGGGATAGTAGATTCCTGGGGCTACCATAAGAAATTACCACAAACTTGGCGACTTAAAAGAAATTTATTCTCACAGCTATGGAGGCTGGAAATCCAAAGTCAAGGTGTTGGCAGGGCCTCGCTCCTTCATGGCTTCCTGTGGCTCCTGGCAGTCCTTGGCATTCCTTGGCTTGTAACTGCGTCACCCCAATCTCTGCCCCTGTCTTCACATGGCCTTCCTCCCTGCGCGTGTCTCTCTGTGATTTCTCTTCTTACGAGGACACCACTCATTGGATTTAGGGCCCACCCTAATCCAGTGTGACCTCATCTTAACTAATGACTTCTGTAAAGACCCCGTTTGGGTAGATGTGAAATTCGGGGGATACTGTTCAACCCTGTACAATGGCTTGGTGTTGACAGTTGCCAAGAGATAGGAAGTTCCATTTCAGAGTTTGCCTCATGTAGTCAGCGTGAGCCAGGCCCTGCAGAGCCCGGAGCCGTCTGACCTGGCATTGCTACTTCCTGTTTCCTGTGTGTGCCCTCTGTCTCCGTAACTGGGCACGTGGCAACAGCGTGCCACCAGCTCTAACAAGCAGTTAGTGCATGTTCTCTGTTAAGTAGGTACGTATAGTCTAGGCAGTTAGGAAGGAAAAATGTGTCTTTTTTCCTGTGCTGGTGCTACTGAGTATTTAACTGCAGGCATGAACTTTTTGGAGGGAGGGCAGAATACTGCAGCAGCTGCTGACAACATGGTATGGCTGAGAATCTTTGCTTTTTACTAAAGCTGTCGTTATTTGAAAGTGTTCACTATGAACCGACTATAAAACTAATTCTTACTTAGATATTCTCCCCACTTAACATTTGAATAAACACCAGCCATCTATGCTGGCCAGTCTTTCCCTGACGGTTTCGTATCTACATTAGAGGTCAGGAAGCTACAGCTCATGGGCCAGAGCCATCCTGCAGCCTGCTTTTGTATGGCCTATGAACTGAGTGGTGTTTGTGTTTTTAAAGGGTTGTGGGGAAAAAAAGAATATGCAGCAGAGATTGTATGTGGCTGGCAAAGCTTAAAATACTTATTCTCTAACCTTTTTCGGGAAGTTTGTTGACTTTTAGTCTAGGACAATATGCCACAAAGAGAGTGTAAATTTTTATTTATTTATTTTAAACAGTTAATGATTTTATTTTTTATGATTTTATTTATTTATTTTTAGACAGAAGGGAATAGAGGGAGAAAGAGAGGGAGAGAATCATCAATGTGTGGTTGCCTCTCATGTGGCTCCCACTGGGGACCTGGCCTGCAACCCAGGCATGTGCCCTGACTGGGAATTGAACCAGTGACCCTTTGATTCGCAGCCTGTGCTCAATCCACTGAGCTATACCAGCCAGGGCAAATAGAGTGTAAATTGATTGCAAAGTAACATTGTGAATCTTGCATAAGAGGCAGGATTTCATGAAGTACCTGAAAGTGATTATGGAAAACTGCTGTTTTTCGTTCTAGTTTAAAAAGTGAGGTTCTTGTAAAGTTAAACCAATTAACAACTGAGTAGGAGGAAAAAATGTATATGACAGGTTGGGTGCTTTAAAAGAAAATCATCTGAATTCCTATTGCTACTATAACAAATCACCACAAATTTGGTGGCTTGTACAATGCAAATGTGTTATCTTACAGTTCAAGATATCAAAAGTGCAAAGTGGATGTCACCAACTTAAAATCAAGGTGTTGGCGGGGCTGTGTTCCTTCCAGCGGTTCCAGGGGAAAATCTGTTTCTTTACCTTTTCCACCTTCTAGAGGCTGGCCACATTCCTTAGCTCTTGCCCCTTCCATCTCCGAGCCAGTGATGACCAGGCGTGTCTTTCTCACACTGTGTCACTCTGAAACTCTCTCTTCTGCTTCCCTCTTCACATGAGAAGATCCTTGTGATTGTGTTGGGCCCCTCCAAATAACCCCAGATAATATTCTTACTTTAAGATCAGCTGGCTAACCTTGATTCCATCTGTAAACTTAATTCCTTCTTGCCATATAATAAGCATATTCACAGGTTCCAAGGAGTAGAATGTGGACATCTTGGGGGAGGGGGCATCATTTTACCTACCACAAAACCCTTAGATGTTTGGCCGTTTAAAAAAAAAATCTTTGTGGTCCATCTTCATGACTAAGTGTGAAATAAGGAAGTCATTTCATGCTGTCTTTCAATTTTTTTAATTGCTGGAAATAAAAATAGTACCTTATCCATCTTTGTTTCTAAGAACAAGGGCATAGTTCTAAATGTAACCTAAATCTTATTAAATTCAGGAATCTTATTTCATATGTTTTTAAATTTTCATGAAAAGGTCCAAAACAAACCTTTTAAAAAAAAAAACCCTCTACCTGTTCCTCGTGTCACTAGGGTTGACTTGTCCCACAGTGAGTGCCGCGAAGTGCCGGCACCGTCCAGGACCTCAGGCGGGTGGAACGGTCCCTTCGTGCCTTCATCTTGGCTGCACAGGTCGGGTTGTGATACCGTTTCGGCACTTTCTTAAGGAGGTGTCATCCTTTCAACGCCTCATGGATTTCCCCAGGACGGCGGGCTCAGGCGCTGCTTCCACTCCATCCAGAAGCTGCTCGCCGACATCGAAGAGCTTGGGGAGCCACGGCAGCAGTAACTCGTCTGTTCCTGCTGCTGCCGTCTTGGGGGAGGGCTTCGGTATCACTTATTCTTGGGCAGTGAAATATTCCATACTACATTCCTTGTTCTCTGTTACCCTTCTATGAAATATGTGTCTCAGCAGTTAGCAATCCATTTTTCTCCAGTTCAGTGCTGATCTTGACTTTTTTTTAAAATATGTTTTATTGATCATGCTGTTACAGGTGTCCCATATTTCCCCCCTCTATCCCCCTCCACCCTGCACCATGCCCCCACCTGCGTTCCCCCCCTTAGTTCATGTCCATGGGTCGTACATATAAGTTCTTTGGCTTCTCCTTTCCCTATACTATTCTTAACCTCCCCCTGTCTATTTTGTACCTACCACTTATGTTTCTTGTTCCCTGTACCTTTCCCCCCATTCTCCTCCTTCGCCCTCCCCACTGATCACCCTCCATGTGATCTCCATTTCTGTGATTCTGTCCCTGTTATAATTTTTGCTTAGTTTGTTTTTGTTTTGGGTTTTTTTTCAGGTTCAGCTGTTGATAGTTGTGAGTTTGTTGTCATTTAACTGTTCATAGTTTGTTTTTTTAAGATTTTATTTATTTATTTTAGAGAGGGGAAGGGAGGGAGAAAGAGAGGGAGGGAAACATCAATGTGCAGTTGCCTCTCATGTGCCCCTTATTGGGGACCTGGCTTGCAGCCCAGGCATGTGTCCAGACTGGGAATTGAACTGGTGACCATTTGGTTTGCAGGCCGCACTCAACTGCTTTGGCCTGACCTTGTCTGGGAAGCACTTTACCTGCCCTTCCATTCTGAATGAGGCTTTGCTGGGCAGAGGAATCTTGGATATAGGTCTTTGCCCTTCATGACTTTGAATACTTCTTTCCAGCCCCTTCTTGCCTCTACGGTTTCTTTTGAGAAATCAGCTGACAGTCCTATGGGAACTCTTGTAGGTAACTCTGTCCTTTTCTCTTGCTGCTTTTAAGATTCTCTCTACTAATGTAATCTTGGCTAATATAATTATGATGTTCCTTGGTGTGTGCTTCCTGGGTTCTAACTTCTTTGGGACTCTCTGAGCTTTCTAGACTTCTTGCAATTCTATTTCCTTCACCAGATTGGGGAAGTTTTCCTTCATTATTTTTTCAAATAAGTTTTCCATTTCTTGTTCTTCCTCTTCTCCTTCTGGCACCCCTATGATTTGGATGTTGGAATATTTAAAGTTGTCCCAGAGGTTCCTAAGCCTCTCCTCATTTCTTTGAATTCTTATTTCTTTATTCTGTTCTGGTTAAATGTTTATTTTTTCCTTCTGGTCCAAATCGTTGATTTGAGTCCCAGTTTCCTTCCCTTCACTGTTGGTTCCCGGTACATTTCTCTTCATTTCATTTTGCATAGCCTTCTCTTTTTCCTCTAATTGTGACCATACTCAGCCATTTCTGTGAGCATCCTGATTATCAGTGTTTTGAACTGTGCTTCTGATAGGTTGGCTTGTTCTGTTTTTGGAGCTTTGATCTGTTCTTTCATTAGGGCCATATTTTTCTGTCTCTGTGCAGCTGTTTACCTAGTAAGGGCAGAGCCTTGGATGTTCACCAGGATGGGCCACCCACTTTGCTGCATTGTGGCGCTGTCTGTGGGGTAGGGGTCCAAGAGGGAACAATGCCACTTCCTCAGCTTTCTGCCGACTTTCAGTTACTTCCTCTGCTACCTACAAGAAAATTGGGCCCTCCTGGTGCTGATTCCGAGGTGTGTGGGTTTGTGTACGTTCTAGGACCCTGTGGGTCTCTCCAGCGAACTCTCTTGTGAGGCTGGGAGTTTCTCCTGCTGCTGCAACGCCCACAGGTTTTTTCGAATGTAGGTTTTGAGGCTTTATTTTCCCATGCTGGAACCCTGGGTTGTGCTGTCTGTCTCTTTCCCTAGTTGTTCCTCCAGGTTTATCCACATGCAAATGTGGGACTGCCCAGTCCGCCAGCCGCCGCCTTGATACCCCTCCTCTCCTCCTCGGATGTCCATCTCTTCCCCTCCTACTGGTCTGGATGAATGTTTCTTCTTTAACTCCTTGGTTGTCGGACTTCCATAGTTTGATTTTCTGGCAGTTCTGGTTATTTTTTTTGCTTCTAAATATGTTGTTGTCCTTCTTTTGGTTGTGCGAGGAGGCACAGTATGTCTACCTATGCCTCCATCTTGGCCTGAAGTCTCTGCTCTTGACTTTTAAGGTGGATTCAGAACCTGGTAACTGCATTTACCCTGTAATTTCAAATCCAAAGATTATGCCAGAAAAGACCTTCCTATTGGGAGAAGGGAAGTGCATGGTGGCTCAGGGACTTTTTATGGTTAGCTTTGTGCTCAACCTGGCATTGAAGAGGTGGGGAGAGGGTGCAGGCTGGCAGCGTAGAATTAATCATGAGCAAGTCTAAGACTTCTCAGAAGTAAATGGCAGGCATTCATTTAACTCACAAGGATTAAGCAGCCGAGTGGTACTGCAGTCTTTTCAGAAGGAATCTGAACTTTTTGGGAGGATAGTTCGTGTCAGTTTGCCCCAACCAGCAGTGGGGACTAAGGAAGGCTCTTCCGGACCAAATGAATAGGGCCAACCAGGGATTCCCCAAGCCTTCAACTCTGGCCTCAGGTGACTCTCACCTCGTCGTCCTTCCCGCTGCGGTGATAGTCTGTCCACCAGCGGAGTGGTTTAGAGTGGGGAGAGCAGATTCTCAGCAAAGCTAGAGGCACTGTCCCCATGAAAGTCTTGCTGTGGGACATAGACACAGACTGTGTCCTTCCCTCCTTGACAAGGGTGGGACTTTCTTTTTGCTCAACTTGGTCCCTCTTTATTCTCATCTGCCTCTGCTACGACCTGCACTTGAAGGCTTGACTCTGCCCAGTGACAACTGTCTTGCCCTGGGAGTTCTGCAGGGGTAATGTCTACCTGTGACAAGTCACAGACACACAGAGTATGCACTTGGCTGACCCAAGCAGCTAATTAGCAGTGGGCTGATAGCTTGAGTCTCTTGACACCATTTGATTCTCTCCCTTCAGTTTGGTCAGGTGATGACTAGTCAGAGAAGTTCTCTGGGAAGACTCTGGAAACGCATAAAGAAGAAGGGTCAGAGCCTCCCAAAGCGGAAGAGTAGGCGGCAAGATTGAAGGCACGAGCTTCTGATATGGGTGGTGATGGGGGAACTAAATGAAGGAGCTTTGGGTTTCTCGTCCTTAGAGGGCTCGAGGTGTGCTTAGGGGTTTGTGTTGCTGTGGAGTGAGGGGGATGTCTGCATGAGAAAGGACAGTGGGTGTCCCTCATTGCCAACATCCACCAGCCTTCTTGTCTTTCCCGCCCCTCCCTGAAGATGGCTCCTGCGTCATCTTCCTGTCCTGGTTTCAGAGAAGCCCCTCCCATCGGTCTGCTCCAGGCTGCGGCCTCCCCCTGCCGGGGCACTTTCTTCTGCCTGCTGAGACACCGTCCTGACCTCTGCTCCTCCCCTCTCCACCCTTTGAAGAATGGGGTCTCTCTGAGTTCCTTCTTTAGGCCTCAGCTCCTCTCCACACTGTCCTCGGGGCAGTTCCCGCCCCTCTTGTCCCATCTGAGGTTGTCACAGCCACTCGGTGTTCCGGCCTCTAGTCTTACCCCTGACCACTCTCCCAGGTGCCGCAGATTTCTGCCTGAACGTCGCGCTGTCACCGTAAACAAGCAAAGCATGTCACGAGTGAAGTCCCTCTCCTTTTGCTCTGGTGTTCAGGTACCCGACCTTCGTCCGTGTTGCTGTCTTCCACGTAGTCACCCAAACCAGGAACCTTGGTGGCACCTTAGACCCCCTTGTACTTTGTACCTAGTGCACTGCACAGCCTGCTGATTGTGTCTGCTAAGTCTTCCTGAGCCTCTCTGTGCCCGTTCGCTCCTGCCACAGCTTGGCTGAGCCTCTCCTCTCGCGGGAGTGATGAGATCACTGGTCTCCGTGCCCCAGGCCTGTGTCCTCCGGTCGTGAGAAGCCAGTGGGAGCTTCCTAAAGCACAGCTCTGATGATTCGCCCTGAAATGTTCTAGGCACCCTGCATTTGTGGGGCTGAGTGCTGGCTCCATCTGAGGGGCAGGAGGGCTCCCCATGTTCTGACCCTGCCCTTCTCTCCACGTTGTATCCCCGTTTTTATTCTAGAAAACAGGAGTGTGTAGTTACCTATAAATCTCCCATGTTTATGCACAAGCAGTTCCTTTGCCTAAAATGATCTTTACAGTTCATCTTATTTAGCTAACTCCTACTGACCTTTCACCGCTGAGCGCACTTGCCACCTTCTCCAGGAGACTGTGCGACCCTCCTGCTGCGTTAGTGTCCATCTGGGCTTCTGCGGCCGCTGGACCTCGTGGAGCCCTCTGTCCGAGCATTTGCCACATTGCTGTGGTGTTCCTTATTTAACAGATGTTTACGTGTTGCTTCCTCCTCTGCTCTGAGTGCTTTACAAATGCTTGCTCCTGTTGACGGTCCTTTGAGATAAGTACTACTGTTATCCCCAATTCTGGGTGACAAAACTGGGGCACAGTAAGGTCAAGTAACTTGTCGAACGTGACCTAGCCTGTAAGTCGTGGAGCTAAGATGGAAGCCAGACTGTATTGCTGGAGGATCTCCGTGCCTCACGTACTTGAGAACATCCCTTCCCTGCTGGGTAGCCAGTTCTTCAAGGGCAGGGGCCGTATCTTCTCACTGAGAAACCCCAGTGCTTGGCTTCAGAGTTCAGTACCTGTACGTTGACTTGTCCACACTGAAGGAGGTCAGAGACCATAGTTTTCTGTGTCACACAAGTGGAGGGTGTAGAGTGAATGCTCTGTTTATCTAGTCCATTTGGAACGTGTCCATTTGGAGCATAAAGCAAGGCCCAGCCTCCTCCCCTGTCTTCTGAGCACCAGAGCCCAGGAAAGTCGGCCGCCCTCCTTGGCTGCACCGCAGCCGTCCTGGGAGAGTGTAGGGCTGGGCGTTGCGGGAGAGGGTTATGGCCCATGTAACTGGAGGAAGGTGGGTGGGCTTGTCATTCTGTGACTGCAGGAGGTGAAGCGACGGGCGTGTCTGAGACAGGTGTGATGAGAAGACGTGCCTGCGGGGTGGGGCCGGGTTAGAGGGTGCTGAGGTCTCCTGTCACTAGGCGTCCAGAGCCTCTGCCTCCTGCAGCCCCGCCGGGGCCCAAGGCCTTCACTGTTGGCACCTTGCAGCCTGCTCACTGCAGTTGGGTTCTGGGTGTGGTTTCAGAAGAATCCTCGCTCTCCCCCTCGGGGAATCAGGGAGTTCTCTGTAACCAAGCGATTTCTTCACCCAGGGAGAGCCCGCTGCAAAAAAAAGGCCCGCTCCAATCCTCAGGTGTACGTGGACATCAAGACTGGGAACAAGCCAGCTGGCCGCTTCCAGATGCTTCTGCATCCGGTTGTCGTTCCCATGACAACAGGTGAGTAGGGCTCCGGTCAGGACTGCTGGGAGGCCGGTGGCTACTCAGGCTGAGGAGGAAGCTGCTGCACCCTTGACACTGTTTCTACCTGAGTCCACGTGAGGCATCTCGGATCCCAGAAGCTAGTAGGAAATGGGGCAGAGCAGGTATTTTTGAAGCTCTGTAAATAGGACCATTAACAAGAATAAGCAGTTGAAAGTTATAAAATATTTCAATTACTGTCCAGTTGGGTTTTATTTATTTATTTATTTTAAGATTTTATTTTTTTAGTTTTAGAGAGAGGGGAAGGGACAGAGAAAGACAGGGAGAGAAGTATCAGTCTGTGCTTGCTTCTCTCACACCCCTCACTGGGGACCTGGCCCACAACCCAGGCTTGTGCCCTGACTGGGAATTGAACTGGTGACCCTTTGGTTTGCAGGCCGGCATTCAGTCCACTGAGCCGCACCAGCCAGGGCCCCTGTTCTTTATCACTTGTTTTTTTTTTTTGTTTTTTTTTTTAATTTATTTATTTTTAGAGAGAGGAGAAGGGAGGGAGAAAGAGAGGAAGAAACAGCAATGTATGGTTGCCTCTCACATGGCCCTCACTGGGGACCTGGCCTGCAACCCAGGTATGTGCCCCAACTGGGAATCGAACCGGGACCCTTTGGTTCCCAGCCCGCGCTCAATCCACTGAGCTACACCAGCCAGGCCTTTATCACTTGTTTTATACATGTATTTTCCCCCTTCTGTACCAGTTGAGAAGAAGGTGAAGACATGTCCTTTGACTACATATTTCAGTGTGTATTTCATGAGAACAAAAATATGCCCTTACTAATCACAGTACAGCTATGAAAATCAGGATATAATCACCTGAAAGAAATAAATGTTACCTCTGGCAGGGCAGAAAAATGGTATTAGGGGAGCAGAAGAATTCCGTGTTTTACAACAAATTTCATGGAATGATTTTTTTATAATGATATACAATTATGGCTGTGATAATCATTTTAAAAAGGCTACACTGAGTCTTGCCAAGATGGAGGCGTAGGTAGACACATTGTGCTTCCTCGCACAACAAAAAGGATAACAACCAACTTAAAAACAAAAAACAACCAGAATGCCAGAAAATCAAGTTGTATGGAAGTCCGACAACCAAGGAGTTGAAGAAAGATTCATCCAGACTGGTTGGAGGGGAGGAGACGGGCATCTGGGCAAGATGGGAAGCCTGGGTGGTGAGACCGAGCAGCAAGGCTGTGGCCGGCAGACCGGGTGGGTGAGGCTGCTGCTGGCAGACCGGGATATCCCATGTTTGCATGCAGATAAGCCGGGAGGAACAACTGGGGAGCAAGACAGACCACACAGCCCAGGGTTCCAGCACGGGAGCCTCTGGCTGTAAAACCTGTGGAGGTTATGGCAGTGGGAGAAATTCCCAGTCTCACAGGAGAGTCTGTTGGAGGGACCTACAGAATCATAGAAAGTACACAAGACCACCCACCAGGTAATCAGCACCTGAAAGGACACAGTCCACTTGTGAGGAGTGAGGGAAGTGACTGAAAGCTGGTGAGAGCCAAACAAGCTTTATTGTTCCCTCTTGGACCCCTCCCCCACAGACAGTGCCACAATGCAGCAAATTGGGTTGCCCTACCCTGGTGAATACCTAAGGCTGTGCCCTTTACAGTGTAACAGGTATGCCGAGACAAAGAAATATGGCCCTTATGAAAGAGCAGATCAAAACTCCAGAAAAAGAACTAAGCAACGACAAGAGAGCCAACCTACCAGATGCAAAGTTCAAAACACCAGTAATCAGGATGCTCACAGAAATGACTGAGTACAGTAGCAAAATGAAGAAGTGAAGGCTATGCTAAGTGGAATAAAGAAAAATGTACAAGGAACCAACAGTGAAGGGAAGGAAACTGGGACTCAAATCAATGGTTTGGAACAAAGGGAAGAAATAAACATTCAACTGGAATAGAATGAAGAAACAAGAATTCAAAGAAATGAGGAGAGGCTTAGGAACCTCTGGGACAACTTTAAACGTTCCGACATCCAAATCATAGGGGTGCCAGAAGGAGAAGAGGAAGAACAAGAAATGAAAAACTTATTTGAAAAAATAATGAAGGAAAACTTCCCCAATCTGGTGAAGGAAATAGAATTGCAGGAAGTCTAGGAAGTTCAGAGAATCCCAAAGAAGTTGGAACCCAGGAGCACACTCCTAGGTACATCATAATTACATTAGCCAAGATTGGAGAGAATCTTAAAAGCAGCAAGAGAAAAGGACAGAGTTACCTACAAGAGTTCCCATAGGACTGTCAGCTGATTTCTCAAAAGAAACCGTAGAGGCAAGAAGGGGCTGGAAAGAAGTATTCAAAGTCATGAAGGGCAAAGACCTACATGTAAGATTCCTCTGCCCAGCAAAGCTTTCATTTAGTATGGAAGGGCAGATAACGTGCTTCCCAGATAAGGTCAAGTTAAAGAAGTTCATCATCACCTAACCCTTATTATGTTAAAGGGACTTACCTGAGAAAAAGAAGATGATCAAAACTATGAACAGTAAAGTGACAACTCACAACAATCAACAACTGAACCTAAAAAACAAACTAAGCAAACAACTAGAACAGGAACAGAATCTCAGAACTGCAGATCATTTGGAGGGTTATCAGTGGCGGGGAGGAGGGGAGAATGGGGGGAAAGGTACAGGGAATAAGAAGTGTAAAATGGTAAGCACAAAATAGACGGGGAGGTTAAGAACAGTGCAGGAAATGGAGAAGCCAGAGAACTTGTATGTACGACCCATGGGAGAGAGCGCTAGAGGGAAGGAGAGTACAGGGTGGGTGGTGGACAAAGGGGAGGAAAAAAATGGGACAAGTGTAATAGCATATTCAGTAAATATACTTACAAAAATTAAAAAGACTAGACAAACAAAAAGGGTCATTATGAATATTTATGAAAATAGGAACAACTGCCAGTAGTAGTTAACGCCTGGGGAATGGAGGGCTGCAGATGCTGAAGGGAAATTTTTTCTTCGTCTGTGTACGTGAATGTTTGCCCAGGCATAAAGTCTACATGGACTTAGAATAATTCTTCACTGGGTGGAATATTACAGGACATCTCCATTTCCTGCTCCTTCCCACTCATGCCAGCGGCGCCCCCAGTATTGTGGACCAAAAGCATACCTTGAAGTCTCCAAGCAGCCTCCAGGGGGCAGTGTTGCCCTGCGTATAACCCTTGACCTGGACTATCTCATCTGTTCAACTTTGGGCTTAAATGCATGATGGAATGAGTTGTAGGGGCAGATAAGTGTAAACAGATCTTCCACACTCATGTCAGGCAGGACATTTGAGAGTCTCAGAGGAGGTGGGACAATTTTTCATTAAGTGGAATGTAGCAGAACACCTAGCATTTCAGGGCCCCCCGCTAATGCCAGTAGCACCCCGTAACATTTCTGATAATCAAACACTTAAATTTCCGAAGGACCCTAGGGGTAGGACCACCCCACTGAGAACCACCGGCCCAGGCCCACTTCCAGTCCCCGGGCTGGCGGGCGTGTCTCTGCTGCTTCTCCCACAGTCAGTCTCCGGGCCCCTGTGTCCCTGTCCTCTCCCCTGTACCCCCCACGGCTTCACACGCCCAGCAGCTCTTGCTCTTCACCCCACACTCTTCCTCCCCTCTTCCTGTTTCAGTCAGGGACACCACCATCCACCTGGCCGAGGAGTCAGCCCCCTTGGGACCCACCCTTGATCCCTCTCCTCCGTCACCCACACGTCAGAGCCCACTGTCCCCAGTCACCGCCTGGCCCGGCCACTCTGCGTCCCCTCCACTGCCAGGTCTTCCAAGCTCACCCCGCCTCCGCTCTTGCCTCTTCCCCTCGTAGTCCAATGTCGAGGTGGTCAGAGCGGTCCTTCCAGATGGACACCCAGCCCGTCGTTCTGCAGACAGTCCTGGGGCCACGTCGCCCGGAGGGTCTGGTCCCGCAGGGCCGACCGACCCGGCCTGGCACCTCCCCACGCCCCCGACCCGCTGCTCTGTCCTCTGCGTCCCCACTGCAGGCTTGCTGCGCCCAGACCCGGAGTTCACTCCCCGGGGGCCTCGGCAAATGCTGACTCCTCCCTGGAACGTTCTTCCACCAGTTTCCGCAGGGCCACCCCCCCTTCCAGGTGTCACACACGTGTCACCTCGTCCAGGGGGCCTGCCCTGGCCTCCCTCTCTAGTGGACTTTCCTGCTATCTCACTCGTCTTTTTGAGTCAGCTTCATTTTTTGCCACACTTACTACCTGAAACTAAGTTTATTTTTCTACTTATTTTCTGTATCCCCTGAGAATGGCGGCCTCGTGAGCGCAGGACGCAGGATTTTCTCACTCCCGTGTCAGCATCTGACACAGTAAACCCACAGTAAACGTTTGACCACTGAAAACAGGTGCTCACGGGGCTGGTCTGTGACGTGTCAGACACCCTGCTCCGCTGTGGCACTGAGTGTGGGAGGGGACGCGGCCCCACTGCAGGGGGCACGCAGTGCCCAGGCCCGCCATGAAGAGTGGCTTTCTCACCGCCACAGAGAGGCTGCAGCTGCTCCTGCTGCCCCCTCTGCCCCCAAACCTGGGCCCTTGAGTAAACTCAGACGTCCCCCCTCCAGAGAGCCTCCCGTGATGGTGGCACCAGCACACGTGACACACCCAGAGTCCCTGTGTGACTGCCCCTGCGCTTCCATTCCCTGCACTGCTGTTTGCCACTGGCGTCCCTCTGCCAGTGCACAGCACAGTTCTCTTGAGGGGCTTGCACTAGACCGAGCTCCACCAGAGCCGAGGCCCGTGTCCCCAGGGCTCCGCAGGGGTCTGGTCACCCTGTAGATGATAAGTATTTGTTGAGTGACAGGAAGGACAAACCAGTATAAAGGGATTGAAACAACTGGTTCCACAGACTGTCCGTGGAGGACAGGCGGCCTGACGGGGTAGCAGGGGGGTGGGTTGGGGGGGGCTGACCTGCGCGTCCCTCCCCCAGGCCTGCTCTCCATGGCCAACTCTGGCCCCAACACCAACGGCTCCTAGTTCTTCCTGACGTGTGACAAGGTGGATTGGCTGGACGGCAAGCACGTGGTATTTGGGGAGATCACAGAAGGCCTGGATGTCCTGTGAAAGATCGAGGTGAGTGACTGACAGCCCCAAGGGGCAGCGGGGCGCCCTGCAGCCTGGGGGGAGGGGCGCAGTGGCTCGCGGAGGGGCTGCCGGTGGTGCTCCCGCTGGGAGTGGGAGGTGGGCTGGGTGTCCCCGAGGACCCCTTTAATCTTCCCCCTCCCTCCCTGCTTTCTCCTCTCCTGTTCCTCCCACAAAGGCCCAGGGCAGCAAGGACGGGAAGCCGAAGGAGAAGGTGATCATCTCCGACTGTGGGGAGTACGTGTGAGGGTGCTTTCCCTGCGCTGTGCCTGCGGATCTGGGATTCATTCACCCCGGGGATCCAGCACTTGCTGAGCTGGCCCTTCTCGGGGCCAGCTTGGAGCAGCTCCTCTGCAGGCCTGGGCTTCCCCTGGCTCTTTCCCAAGCGTGGCCGTGGGCCAGGAGCCGGCACAGGCACCACCGTCCCTGCTGTATGTGGCTGGGCATGGCCTTCGTAGGCCTTTGCTGCCAGGGCCTTTCCTGGGCCCACCGGTGTAGCTACAGGACGATTCCTTCGGTAAAGAAAATTCTGGATCCAGCACTGCTTCCTGCCTGGAGAGACCGGAGCTCCTCCCCTGCTGCTCGCCCTTCCCGGGCTGACCGGGAGGGCGCACCGTGCGCAGCCACTGCAGGGCCGCCAAGGTCGGAGCAGGTACAGAAGCGCCTCTGTTCTCTTGCCCCTGGTACCAGATGTGCAAATTGAATTAGCCAGACTGTTTCTGTCCTCACGCCTGCTGGCCCGGAGTCACCTCACAGCGTCTGTCACGTGCTGAGTCTGAGTGCTGGAAACCACCAGTCCCCAGAAACCACCTCCAGCACAGCCGCCTGCTCCCCTGCTTCCCGCCGGTAGCTTGGAATCAAATCTCGACATTTAGAGACCGCTGGGCTGGGTCTGGGCAGGGCTGGTTCTCCTGTGGGGTTGAGATCAGGTTGAGCCTGGAGGGGAGAAGAGAAGCCTCCTGCCTGTGGCCCAGTGATCCTGGCCAGCTCCTGCAGAGGAGCTGGGTGCCAGCCCAGCCTCTGGCATCTAGAGCCAGCATCAGGTGGGGCTTCTCCCCAGCAGAGACCTTGCTTTTTTTTCTTAAGATTTTATTTATTTATTTTTAGAGAAAGGAGAAGGGAGGAAGAAAGAGCAATGTATGGTTGCCTCTCACGTGGCCCTCACTGGGGACCTGGCCTGCAACCCAGACATGTGCCCCGACCAGGAATCGAACTGGGACCTTTTGGTTCCCAGCACGTGATCAATCCACTGAGCTACACCAGCCGGGCAGAGACCCTCGCTTCTTAGCCTATGTGTCCCTCTCACGAGGGGTCAGTCACGGCTGTCAGGACGGGTAGCAGGGAGGCCAGGGAATGGCAGCCATTTGGGGCTGGCGTGACGCCCACGGGAGAAGAGGATGTGTGTGAAGTACTGAGTGTGGCCAGTCCGGATATGACGTGCAGGGACATGGAGCACGCTGGCTGGAGGCCTCAGGTTGTGGGGGGACCTTGTCATTTACTGTGCTTCCCTGGTTGTCCTGGGAGCGTAGGGCCAGCAGGCTGGCCAGGAGGCTGCTGGGTAAGAGCATGGGGTGATGATTGCTCACCCTGTGCTGTGCTGCAAGGGCTTCCCCTGAACTTGCCCCTGCGTCCACCCATGACCCTTGTACAGGTGGTGGCCCGAGACTCGGAGGGGAGGTGCCCGGTTCAGGCATTCCAGGCTAATGGCCTCTGGTGACCACGCAGGTGTTGGGTGGGGCTCGGGTGGTAGGGTCTCAGGGGTCCCCCCCTCGGGAAAGGAATGGGGGACCTGGTTTGTACATGAGACACTAAGGCAGAAGTCCAGGCATGGAATGCTGCTACAGGTTGTTTTCAAAGAACGTTTAATGAATTTTCAGAATAAATTGAGTAAGTCAGATCATTCAAGCAGTGCGTAGAATGTGTTCCTAGCTCTGTGAGATACCCCCGTCTTGTGTATAAAGACCTCCGGTGCCGAGAAGAGAGCCCGGAAGGAATCATTGATAACGGTTCTGTCTCTGTGGTGGGATTATGCGTGTCTGTATTGTCTTTTATTTTAAAAGATTTCTGCACCATACATGTAATTTTCTTAAGTGGGGAAAATCAGAGTCATATGGTTGCTCAAGGCTCCCAGAAAGAAGAGAAACCCCAGTTTCTCCCTCCGACTTCCCATGGGCGGCAGCCCGAATTTGCAAACTATTTTAAAGTATGGCCATTGATAGCTGCTACTCACTCCACACACTCGTTCAGACACGGCGCTCAGTGCCCTGTGGACAGCCTTGATCCTGTCTTGGCCTTGCGAGGGCGGAAGCAATACCCCTTTCTCCAAGGGCAGGGCCTTCTAAGTCGGGTTACGCCATGCAGTCAGGTTAACTAGAGGCGGAGCCAGAACTCGATGCCAGGTCTGCCGGCGCAGAGCCCGCCCTCGCTTGGTCACAGCCCCCTGCCCTGTGAACTCACAGGGAGTTTCTTGGAGCGTATTACCTGCTTCCCTTACTAGAGAGACAGAAGAACAGGGCTCTGCCCGATGAGCCGGCATCAGGGCTAGGGCTGCGTTGGACCGTGGGGAGTGGTGGCTGCTGAGGGCAGAGCGGTCGGCTCCACGCCCCAGCGGCTGCAGACTCGCCGGCTCCTCCGCGTCCTCCCTTAACGTCAGCGTTCGCTTTGCTGTCGGTGGCCCCGAGCTGGGCCGCCTTGTTCAGGCCTCTGCTGCGCAGCCTTGAGTGTAACCGGGCTGCCAGGGGCAACCAGGTAGATGAGGCGGCCTTGGTAACCACACACCGCCAGTTCGTCGGCTTCGTGGCCGTGACGGTCTCCCTTCTCCAGGCCTTTTCTGTTGGGTTCCGCACGGTGGCCGCTCGGATGGTTGAAGGTGCCGGAAGTCTCGGGAAGGCCGAGACCACTGCGCCTTCGGCTTTACTGCCCGCCGGTGGGCGAGGCAGTCTGCACCCTCAAAACATTCGCTTCACACGCTTTCCTGGCACCCCCAAACTGTGCTGGGCGCGGGAGAGACCAACACTGACGTCTGTCGGAAGTTCCGGTCTCCACTGCCCTGATGTCGGCAGACGAGACTGTTAAACGAGGTCCGGAAAGGGCAGGTTTCACGTCCTGCGGCAGCTGGGCACTTGGCGCTGAGAGAAGTGTCAGGGTGGCATGTCCTCTGGCTCAAGTGGCCTTTGGAGATGAAAGACTCCTATGTGCTCATGTCACAGATGGAAACTGAAGCCTGAATCAGCAAGCGGGCTGGGCCAGACAGCAGGCAGGTCAGTGGCTGAGCTGGAACCGGAACACGTGTTCCTGACATTCCTGCCGTGCCTGTCCATTCCCTGGCAGCCTGAGCTCGAAGCCCCAGGCTGACGGGGACTGCCCGTCTCCTAGACAGTCTGGGCCCGTCCTCTGTGCACACAGGGAGGCTGTCTTCTCTGCACTCGCCCCCAGCATCCCTCCCAGCCCCAGGTGTGGAGGCCGCTGTCCTGCAGCATGGCCCAGCCTCCAGCCCCGCCTGTTCCAGGCCCGCTCTCCCGGAACCTGTCCTCGGTGCAGAGTGAACCCCGGGGATGCATGTCCTCGCGCACACGGGTCGTTCTGCCTCTGTGGGCCGTGCCTGTGGGTCGGGGTGGGCCCAGGGTCTATTAATGACACTATTTCAGGGTTTGGGCAGCTGGACTCTGTCTGCTCCAGCAGATAAACCACAGGTTTAGCAAGTCAGAAATTAAATAAACACTCCAACTGCCTCTGCTGCTCCAAGGAGAACAGTGGTTTCCGGGAACCTCCCCACCCAGCTCATCCTAATTACTGCCTGTCACTCCCCCGGGACAGGGGCCTTGTCTTTGGCTGAGAGGCTTCAAGAAACAGGAGCGGACTCGGGCACATAGGGTGAGCAGTCTGTTCTTACTTTCTAGACTCTAGCGGACATCGACAGTGGGCACCCTTGCTCTGGTGGGACGGACTGCTCCTTAGCGTGGGAGGAGCGGGAAACCAGTTCATTTCGACCCTGAACGGCTGGTGGCTGTGGAAGTTTGGTGTTGAAGCTCTTACGACCCTGTCTAGGCTTACTGGGAAAGCACCCAGGGGTTACCAATGGCCATGGCAAGAGGCCAGGCAGTGGTGGCGCCTGTGCCGCGTGTCCACAGGACCACCTTCTGCATGGGCTGCCCTTGCTTCTGCACAACCGAGCGGAGCCCCAGTGGGTCACCTCTGCCCCGGGCAGGGGGAGGGCAGGCCCTGGGCATGAAGCCATCCAGCGGGTTCTTTTCCTAATGCACTCACTGCTAGCCAGCCAAGTCAGGAGCCCGATAAGACACTGTCCTGAGGGCACATGTGTGTCCAACTAAGCCCCGGAAATGCCCAGTGTTGCCCCAGGTAGGGGCAGACTCTGCTCCCATACCTGAACCCTGTGGTGAGTGATGTAAGCCAACTAGCCAGCCTGAGAATCCAGGTTCTCAGACTGGCATGGGCTGCCCACAGGATGGGCCAGGATGGCCAAGGGCAGGTCCTAAGTTAGGCCTTCTGTGCTGACCACAGCCGGCACAGCCGGCACACCCTACAGGGTGGAGTGGGACAAACCACAGTCACCGCGGAAGGAGCAGAGGGGCCTGGACAGGACCAATCAGATGCTGTTGGCATGTGCACAGAGACACCAGAGCTCCACCTTCCACCCCACCAGATCTACCATGGCATTTGAGGGTCTCAGCCTCTGGAGAGGGGCTGGTCCTGGTGGGAGGAGCTGCAGTGGCAGGGGTGGGGCCTCAGTGGCAGCCACAGGCCTTGACCACCATGTTGCGGTGTTTGCGTAGGATGACGTTGCTGCTGTCGTAGTAGAGCACGGAGGTGGTGCTCAGCTTGGTGGGTGCACAGCACGCCTTGGGGACTGCATCTGGCTTCATCAGGTGCACCTGGCCAGGGACAGGGTGGCAGGCAGAGGTATGAGCACCAAGGACTTCTCCCGGGCCCACCCAGCCCTGCGCCCAGCTCCCATCTGCCCCAGGTCTCCAGCCGCTGGCCCTTCCCCTGTTCCATGGACCTGCAGCCCTACTTGACCCTACTTGACCCCTTCCCTGCTCTGCCCCGAGGCCCTTAGGGCACAGCCTGGGTACCTGCCTGCTCCCTGCCACACCCACTCCCCTCAGACCTGAGGCCCCTGCTGGTCCCCAGCACACAATGCACCTGGTGGTGGGTCCCTCTGCCTGAGGCCCCTGGAGCACCGTCCCTCCAGGGTTCCCTCCACTCCTCCCTCCTCTCTGTGCTTCCATAATGTCCCTGATCATGGCTTGGCCACCTTCGCTGTTTACTGTCTGTCTCCCCCTCCTGTGACCCAGCGAGTGTTCGCAGACCAACTGGAAAAGCCTAGGCTTCTAGGTCGGCCCCGGGGGTCCAACACCGTTATTCTGGGAGCACTTCCACCCTCAGAGCTGCTAAGGCAAGTGTCACCTGGCAGATGGAGAACCTGCGGGCACACAGGCCATGTGTGCTGCCGCCCAGGAGGACTTGGGCCCAGGTGCAGTGACCCTGCTCCCTCCTCCGAAACAGCTTCACCACCAAAAAGAGCCTGACTGAGGAGCTATTTCTGCCTCCGTACAAATATTTTCCGAGACTTGGCAGCTTGAGCTGGTTTGCACTGGACTCATTTTCAGGGCACCCGCTGATGGCCCAGAAGGCAGCCCCGAGCTATCAGGGGCAGGAGAGTAAGAAAACCTGCTTCCCTCTGTGCGGTGAGTGTGTTTGTGTGTGTGTGTGTGTGTGTGTGAGAGAGAGTGTGTGTGTGTGTATGAGTGTGTGTGTGTGTGTGTGTGTGTGTGTTTGCTCCGAGGGCCCAGGACCACCCAGCCCTCACGGAGGCTGCAGAGCAGGACCCAGACACAGCTGTCTGATGGGGGGACCGGTCCAGCAGCCTGGCCCCTGTTCCCCAATGCCCAGCCTTGTCCCCGAAGCCTCGGCTCTGAGCCCGCGGGCCAGCAGGACTGTCAGCTGGGCACTGCGCTGGCCTGGGGCCCAGAGCCTCTGCAGCCCACTGGGGGAGCTGAGGTCTCAGAGGGGATGTCCGGCCAGATTGGGACATGGGGGCCAGTGCTGCCCAACTTCCCAGCCTCTACATGTGATGTCTGGCCTTGGCATTCGCAGGCCCACGTGAAAGGAACCAGGCAACACGCCCTGGTGTGCCAGTCAAGGGCTCTCAGTGGCTAAAAACCAGGGAAGGCCTTTCCTGTCTCGGGACACTGGAGAGTCCCAAGAAAGGCAGGGACGCTGCCTTTCACTCTGCTCAGAAATGGCTTGTTTATTGGATCAGCGACAGAAACTGCCTTTTAGGGTTCCATGTGGCACCAAAGAGATCGATATGCAGAGTCTAAAGTTCCATTCCATTCAATTTGCTTTTGAGCCACTAGGAGACCAAATCAGGTTCTGTTACTGTGGGTACATTTCAGTCATTTGTGGGCCTCAGTTTCCTATTCTGCTAAACGAGTGTAATGGTACTTTTTTCACTTCTTGCACACACGCCTTGTGGCTGCCATGCCACAAAGGAACACAGAAATGCCCCAGACATGGTCCCTGCTCTCATCTCAAGGCCTGTGTTAGGGACCCCTGCCCACCCAGCGTCACCTCCCTGGGCCCTCCTTCCCCCTCCCCAGCCCCGCCTCCACACAGGCCGGAGCCCGCCCAGCTGCTCCAGTCCAGGGGCCTGTGGGTCTCTGCACAGGACGTTCTTCCTCCTTGTGCAGAGCCCCGGCTTCCCTTCTCACAGGACCCACTGTCTCGGCCGGTCCCCGACTCGTGTGTCAGTGACAGCCCCCTCCCCCGCAGAAGGCAGCTGCTGTCCTGTCTGCACCCACGACAGCCTGAGCACTCACTCCTGCCGACCCACAGTGGGGACCTAGGGCCTGGACAGAGCTGTGGGACGGGGGAGGGACAGCCCTGGAGGTGCAGGTGCAGGTCTCACCCCACGCCCCTCACAGGGCCCGGGAGACACACATGCATGAAGGATGGGAGGCCCAGGTGGCCATCACACACGGCCTGTCACCCCTGAGTTTCATCAAGGAAGGCGGCCCCCGGCGTCCAGCAAATCCCATCTGATATTGAGATAGGAGGCAAAGCAGCTTTCCTTACACCCATTTCCTCTCACTCTAAAGCGTCACCTTGCCAGCCTCTTGCTATGTAAACATAAGGCTCGGGTGTCCCAGGAACGAGGAGTCTAGGTGAACATTCTAGGAAGAAGTCTCAACACACACACACACACACACACACAAACCATGTAAAACCCTGAGCAATAAGCAGCAGCGATTGTCCTCACAGAAATCATTTTTCAGCTGTAAAATTACCCCGGGCACCAGCACATCAAAGGCCACGCTGTCTGTGGGGACAGGAGTGAGGAGGACCAGGAGAAAGGGCTGACGGGAGTGACCGGAAGGGGGAGCCCAAGCCCAGAAGAGCCCTGTGCACAAGGACTCACGGGTGACCCTGCACTCGCTGTGAAGAGGGTGGGTGGACACACTCGCCTGCCTCTCCCCCCGTGTGCGCATGTCGCGGTAGGTCAAACGAGCCAGTATGCGGGGCACGTGTGTTCAGAGCACACGGGTGCCCAGGTGGGATGCCTGTCTGTTCGGTGTGTGTGTGCATGGGACCATAAGCAGGCTGCCTTTAGGAGTCTGGGTACCCGCACGTGTGTGCACAGGTGTGCACACCAGCGGTGAGTCTACATACACAGCCTGGCCAAACAGGGACCAGCCCCGCACAGGTGTGGGGACTCAAGTGCGCGTGCACGCAGCCAAGGGGCCGTGCGGAGAAACCTCCCTGAGACCCCGCAGGTGCTCGTTCACCCCTGCTGTCTGAGCCCCTCTCCCCAGGCACCCTCCCCCGGGCTCCAGGCAGGACAGGCTGGGTACTGACCAGGGACTGCACGATGGCGTGGTTGGTGGCGTTCATGCAGGAGTCCAGCGGGAAGGAGCACTCCCCCTCACAGTAATAGGCTGAGTAGCCTTGGGGGGCGATGACCCAATCCTGTGTGGGGGGAAGGGAGAAGGTGAGTCCCACCAGGTGGCCCCTCCCAAGCCCCTCCACCCAGCACCTGTCACAGGAAGACTCAGGGCTGCCCCTCACCCTCCCTCACTCAGCCTCGCGACCTGTCCACCCACCCTTGAGCCCCTCCTGGGGCGGCCCCCCTGAAGCCTGACATCCACCCCAAGACCCTCGCAGACCGGCCCGGAAACAAGCTCTGTCTCTGTCACCTGCCCTCAGCATCATCCTCCCAGCCTGTCCCCAATGGCCCACGTGTCCTGCAGCTGCCATCGCAGCAAAGGCACACAGACACTGCCGCCTGGCTTCCTGCCCTTCAAGCATGTGCATCTCCAGTCCCTGTGAGGGTGTGGGGTGATGACCGCACCTGCACCTCCAGGGCTCGTAGCTGCCCTGCCCCTGCCCCTAGGCCAGAGCAGGTCCCTTAGTAAGTCACCCAAAGCAGGATTGGGCACTCAGGCTGTGCTGGGTGCAAACAAGCAGCTGGAATGTGGGGAGGCTTGGGATTCAGTTTATCGCCATTTTCATGGGTTTTAACAGAAAGCACTTTCTCACTACAGAAGTAACATATTCCTCCTGTAGAAAACTTGGAAAACACAGAAGAAAATAACAGATGAGAAAATAAAATTCCCCATAATTCTACCACCTTCTTGAGCCACTTACAATCTTCAGGTGGGGATTGTCATTTAAGAAGGTGAGGGGAGACTTCTAGTCAAGGTGGCGGCAGAGGTAAACCTGGCTCACCTCCTCACACAGCCACAGCAAAAATTACAACTAAAATACAAAACAACTCTCACCCAGAATGATCAGAAAATTGAGCTATTTGGAAGTCCAACAACCAAGGAATTAAAGAAGTCACATTCATCCAGACGGGTAGGAGGGGCGGAGACGCAGAGACGTGGAGACACAAAACAGGTGGTCCCACACCCACATGTGGTGGATAAAAATCAGGAGGGATTCCTTGGGAGCGAGGGACCCGAGCCCCACAGCAGACCACCCACTGCAGGGTTCCAGTGCCAGGAAGACAAACCCCCATAACTTCTGGCTGCAAAAACCAGTTGGGCTTGGGGCGTTGGAAGAAACCATGGGATTCTCAGGTACCTCCTCTTACAGGGTCTGCAGTGGACTTGGGACTTACTCAGACTCACTCCCTTTGGGCTCCAACACTGGGACAGCAGCTGGAAGGGCACCAGTGGCATACGGGGAGAAACTGAAGTGTCTGGCATCAGGGCAAGTACCCGGGGAACAGCTTTGTCCCAGAAAAAATCCGGAGGCCAGGCAGCGGCCATTTTCCCTTTTCTGAGCCCTCCCCCACACAGAGCCAAAGAAGGGCAACACCATAGCTGAGACTCCATTAACCTGGTTCACAAGGGTTGCCCTGCCCAGGTGATTACCTAAGGCTCCATCCCAGCCAACTTACCAATGTGCTTTCCTATAATAGTCCACGCTGCTAAGACGGGGAGTCTAAGCAGCCGTACCTAATACAGAGAAACAACACAGGGAGGCTGTAAAACAAGGAGACAAAGAAACATGGCCCAAATGAAAGAACAGATCAAAACTCCAGAGAAAGAGCTAAACGAAATGGGGATAAACAATCGATCAGATGCAGAATTCAAAACACTGGTTATTAGGATGCTCAAGGAATTCATTGGGTACTTCAACAGCATATAAAGACCCAGGCAGAAATGAAGGTTACACTAAAGAAATAAAGAAAAATTTACAGGGAACCAACAGTGGAGTGGGTGAAGCTGAGGATCAAATCAATAATTTGGAACATAAGGAAGGAAAAACCAACCAATCAGAACAGCAAGAAAAACCAATCCAAAAAAGGGAGAATGGGCTAAGGAGCCCCTGGGACATCTTCAAATGTACCAACATTCGAATCATAGGGATGCCAGAAGGAGAAGAAGAGGAGCAAAACAATGGAAACTTATTGAAAAAATAATAAAAGAAAATTTCCCTAATTTGGTGAAGGAAATAGACATACAAGTCCAGGAAGTACAGAGATTCCCAAACAAGATGGACGCAAAGAGGACCACACCAAGAGACATCATAGTTAAAATGCCAACAATTAAAGATAAATAGAGAATCTTAAGAGCTGCAAGGAAAAAGCAGATAGTTACCTACAAAGGAGTTCCCATAACTCTGTCAGCTGATTTCTCAAAAAAAAAAAACCCAAAAAACCTTGCAGGCTAGAAGGGACTGGCAAGAAGTATTCAAAGTGATGAAAAGCAAGGACCTACATACAACCTAGATTACTCTATCCAGCAAAGCTATCATTTAGAATTGAAGGGTGGATAAAGTGATTTCCATATAAGGTAAAGCTAAAGGAATTCATCATCACCAAGCCATTATTGTATGAAATGTTAAAGGGACTTATTTAAGAAAAAGAAGATCAAAACTATGAATATCGTAAACTATTAGATCATCGTAAAAAAAAGACCACTGTAAAATTAAAAAAAAAAAAACGATGAACATTAAAATGGCAACAAATTTTCAACTATCAATAACTGAATCTAAAAAAAAAACTAAGCAAACAAGCAGAACAGGAACAGAATCACACAAATGGAGATCACATGGAGGGTTATCAGCAGGGAGGGGGAAGGGAAAGAATGGGGGAAAGGTGCAGGGATTAAGAAGCACAAATAAACCCCGGCTGGTGTAGCTCAGTGGATTGCACGTGGGCTGCGAACTAAAGGGTCGCCAGTTCGATTCCCAGTCAGGGCTCATGCCTGGAGTGTGGCCAGGTCCCCAGTGGGGGCCATGTGGGAAGCAACCACACATTGATGTTTCTCATCTCCCTCTCTTTCTCCCTCCCTTCTCTTCTGTCTAAAAATAAATAAATAAAATCTTGAAGAAAAAAAAAGAAGTACAGATAGGTAGTTACAGAATAGGCAGGGGGCGTTAAGAATAGTATAGGAAATGGAGAAGCCAAAGAACTTGTATGTGTGTCCCATGGACATGAACTGAGGGAAGGAATGATGGAGGCAATGGAGCATACTGGGCGGAGGGGGGCAAAGAGGGAAAAATTGGGATGTAATAGCATAATCAATAAAATATATTTAAAATAACGAAAGTGACAAAAAAGTAGCGATTACCAGCCAGCCGAGGTCCTGGAAGCTGACATAGAGCTCGTGCCGATGGCAGACTTGCCGGCCGTGGGAGCTGTGGATGTCATCTGCAGGGGACAGACAGTGCAAGGTCTTTTCTGGGGTCCTGCTCCGTGCGGCTACCACGGGGGCTCCCAGGGCGGGGACGCCCTGGTGGGCACACTTATGGGGTAAATGAATGACGGGAAGCTAAAGCTTTTGATCTCATATGGCCCTTCCCTGCAGCTCTACTGGTGCCATGACCCAATTCAAGAGCCTCCGATGGCCCCAGATGGCTCCAGAGTCACGCCACGCTCAGCCCGGCCTCCCTGACTTCAGCCTGTGGGCCTCCTGATGCTCCAGAAACAGCCCCAGGCACCTTCCTGCCATCAGGCTGGGGCGCCTCCTGCTTTCCTCCTGAGACACGTCCCACCCTCACCCCACCGGTCCTGCCTCACTCATCCCACAGGTCAAGTGGCT
>PVJI01001703.1:0-14600 GCA_004026765.1 Micronycteris hirsuta
AAAATAGAGACATTTATTGAAGAAGATACAAGATACAAAAAACATTGTACATAGGACAATGACGCCTCAGTCCCCTTCAAAGTAGGCACCTTGGGACCTCACACAGTTCTCTCAGCATCTCTTCCACTATTCAAAACCCATTAGCAACTGAAGCATGATGTCCCTTCTGCTCTGGTAGCAGAAGCTGTGGAATGATTTTTGCCACAATGTGTTTCATGCCAAGATCCTGCGTCAAAATCTTGAACATAGTAGTTTCTGGAATCTCCAATCACCTTCTAGTTCTTGCACCATTGCTGATCTTTGTTGACTGCAGCCCATACATGTTCAACATTCTCAGGTGTTCTGCTTGCTGCAGGCCTTCCAGATCTTGGATCACTTTCAACAGATTCTTGACCATCTCTGAAGCATTTTTTCTTTTCTTTTTTTTAATTTAAACTTTGAAGTATTTGTGCAATATTTTTATTTGCACAGCCCTCATTGCATCATCCCTGAAAGCCTTCTGAATCACTCAAATAGTTTCCTCAGAGGAATGTTCAAGTTTAATGCAAAATTTGATGCAGATTCGTTGTTCTACCCACTCAGTCATTTTGAATGTGACGGTCACACAGTACAATGCTCATTTAACAATGCCTACTGCCTCTACTGACTAGTACAGTGAAGTCTCCATTGTTCACACATGAGCATTCCAGTCCACTCTCCTTGACTGCCAGGTTGCATCGATGTCACACAAAATGTTCTTGTTATATTAACAATGGCCTCACATATTAAATTCCTTTTTGTTTTAAACAGCTAGAGTGATTTCTATTACATGTCCTGTGATTGAACTCCACTTGATATGTTGAATAAATGGAACAGAGAGAATCTGATGCAAGTGGAATGTGATAAGGAAGAATGAAATGGGTGTCAGTGAGAAAAAGAGAGGAGGTAACTACCTCCTAGAATTCTAGCTTCATGTGGCCATTGATCAAAATAGGGATTCACAGAGAGAGTTGGAGTTTTGGAGGTAGGAGAGTGGGGCATCTCATGAGTTGGTTTGAAGAGGTTCTCCACAGCATTCAGGCAGTTGAAATTAGGTCACTACTAATATGGGAGCAGAAGGAGATTTGGTTCCAGAACCTAAGTGGCATTTTTCCTGCAATGCATCACTGACCCACACCTTCGAGTTCCATTCTTCAAAATTTTTATTTTTATTGATTTTACAGAGACAGAGAGGAAGCAGGGGAAGAGGAGGGGGAGAGAGAGACAGACAGACAGACATCAATCTGTTTTTCCACTTATTTATGCATTCATTGGGTGATTCTTGTATGTGCCCTGACCTGACCTACAACCTACAACCTTGGCATATCAGTGCAACATTCTAACTAAGTGAGATACCCAGCCAGGGCCTTCCAGTTCATTCTTTTTTTAAAATCCTAACCTAGGACATTTCCATTTGTTTTTTCTTTTAGAGAGAGAGGGGAAGGGAGACAGAAAAGCATTCATGTGAGAGAAGCATCAATTGACTGCCTTTGTACACACCCAGACTGGAGATGGGAGCCGGGACCGAGGATCGCGCACATCTGGATAAGGGATTGCACGTGCCTGCGCCAGGACTGGGGATGAACCTGCAACCTAGGCATGTGCCCTGACCAGGAACTCAACCAGCAATCTTTCAGATACTGGACAATGCTCCAACTACTGAGCCACACTGGCCAGGGCTCAAGTTCAATTCTTGCATGAAGAGTCATATGAAATAGCAATGGAAGAGCTAGTGAAATTCATACATGTTACCTCTCTGTCACTAGGAATATTTTTCCCCTTGTGTCTTACTATTCAGTAATACCTCCTTCTTTAACTATGGTAGGACCAGTGCATTTTTTCTTTTTAAAATGGTTAAATACCAGTGTAGTTTACCAGCATCCTTTCTTTCGGGGCCTGACACAGTACTGCTCAAATAAAATCACATTCAAGCTTCAACCTATCACTCTGGCAGTCACAACCAGTCCACAGCGACCCATGTGACTCCTGCACTCAAACGCACTGCGCTCCACTGTGGTTATCACAACAGACCTGAACGAGTAGCATGGATTCCTTTTTCTTTATTCCTTTTTTTTTTTAAAGCAGTTGATTCCATTTATTGTCTGCACAGTGGCCATGTTTATAAGGTTGTAGGCAGTAGAAAGGTAAATGGACCTCATCAGCAAATTTGAACTCTTTGGACAAGCAATAGCCAGACACTGCAAAGTTGAGATGGGAACATATGTTTTCTGTTTTTACAATAAAATTCAAGGATTTACACAATTGTCATCAAGTATGTGTCTAAGTGAATACATTTCTTAATGGACATGGGGATTGGAAGCAGGAGATAGAAGCAGAAGCTTTTGCAATGTTATAAATATTAGCACCCATTTTTTTTTTACAAAGACCCTTGATAAGACTTCAAGATGCATTTGAACATGCCTTTATTGTAGTATTAGAGATATTTAATTACATTAATTAAATGTAACTATCTTTGCTGAACTGTATTATGATCCCCCTCTTGGAGCTGCAGAAATTGTCTTGAGCTGTGTTTTCCCAGCTCCAAGTGGAGGTCCACATGGTAGGACCTCAAGGAGTGCTTGATGAGTAATTGAAGGAAGTTTCTAAACTGGGATCAAGAAACAATGTTTTAGTACTGGCCCTGCTTCAGTTTCCTCAGCTCTGAAATGAGTTTCCAGGTCATAAATTCTTTTACTTCTTTGAAGGGCTTCTTACTCATACATTTATCACTAAAGGAAAAAGATAAAGAATCTCCTTCCCTGAAATATCTGAAGTATAGCTGTTTACTGAATTCAGCTTGGTTGTGCCCGCCGCAGAGGGACTGATGAAATGACCTCTAGACAGTCTTTCTAGACTCTGGGAAGGTGGAATCCTATGAAGTCTCCTTTACCTTGAGGTCTGGGTCGGAATCACTGGGCGTGGAGTTCCATTCCAGAAATGACTTTGGCTACTGAATTGTTTCTGCTTTCCTCTTGTTTACCATCAGGATATTTCCCCTTTCCATGGGGATTTTCTGAAAAGGTCACATAGCCACTTCAGAATACTATCCTCTTGTTGAATGACAATGATAGCCTCTTTTTCTGGTTGGCAACCAGAAGCAACTGCTGTCTGATCTAAGCAGAAAGAGGGGGCTAGGCTACTTAGTTGGCCAAGGCCAGAGGGAAAGTCCAGCCTCCAGTGATGACACTGGGACTGTGGCAAAATATCTTTCATGGAAGAGGCAATCAGGCGAAGTTCCACTAAGGCCTCGCTGGAGCAGCCCAGGGGGAAGGAAGCGTCTTCTGTGACCAGCCCTGGGCTTACGGGGAAGGAGTTCCAAAACACTTTGGACCATCCCATCAGCGCCACCTTTGCAGTTCACTTTCAAAGCACATACAAGAGATAATCCAGTGTCCTTTGGGGGCAAGGACAATCTTGCTGTAAGCACACTGCATAGCTCTGGATAGAGGAATGATTGATTATAAACCAACCTAGTCATTCAGCAATCAAATACTTTCTGAGTCCCTGCTGTGTGCTGAACCCTTCATTAGGAGTTAGGCTCAGGAAGGTACATGAAATCACAGTCTGTAAACTGAGGTCTGGTTGTGTAAGGACAGACATGCAGAACTAATTACTGTAGCAGCATAAGGGCCCTGCTCTGCCTGGGAGTACTGAAGAGGAAACAACGTATTCCCATCCCAGGAAGCACTGCTGAGCTCTTCTTTCCTGTGCGCTGGCCCGTGTCTGTGTGCCTCTCTGCCTTCCCATCTCACAACCTGTTCTGCTTATAGGGCACTTGGTTGACCTGACCAGAACACTCTGCTCCCCAGATCCCTCAGTGACTCCCATCCCCTACTGAATAAAGAACCATTCTACCCCCTTGCCCCGTTAGCAAGGCATACAATTTGACCCCCCACTTTCCTTCGTGCCTTGGGTCCCTGTAGCAGGTGCTATGGAGCCTTGCTCACATCAGGCCACATTAAGTTGCTGCAAACAGCTGCATTTCTCCAAGGCTTTTTTCTTTTTTAATCTGTGGCAGGAACAAGCGGGACAAGCCAGAAGTGTCCCTGGCAGCATCTCCTCCCGCCCAGCTTCTTGGCCCTTCTGTTTGGTGACTCTGAGACATGCTTTACACTACATTGACTCCCAGTGCTGTGCAAAGGGACTGAGCTCCAAATGGCCCCAAATGGCCCACAATGGCAAATGTCTAATAACAGATCCTTCTTCTACTCTTCTACTGCTGTTTCCTGGGATCATCTCCCAGATTAACTACTGCATTCAAGTTCTGGTCTCCGGGTCTGCCTTTGGAGTGATCCAAACCAAACCTCTTCTCCCCAACCTCTTCTCACCCTTCCTTAGGCCACCTGTCTCCAGTCGGATGAGCTCCTTATTCCTGAAGGCTCTGCTGGAAAATCACCTCCCGTGTGATGCCAGTTTACGCCCACCACACTCCCGCATTCACAGAGTGAAGGCTTCCTTCCTCTAAAATCCTTGGCCATTTACACAGCTTCTCTCATGTGTGCGTCACACGGCACTGTGATTATGTGTAGGTGCATCTGACTTACTTTGCCCACTGGGAACTATGACTTATTCATCTTTGTAAACCCAGGCCCTAGCAGAGTACCTTGTATAGAGTAGATATCTAATAAATATTTGATGAATGAATATATGACCCTTCTTCTGTGGTTTCCTGGCTACAATCCTTATGGACACAGCAAGAAGTTGGAAGCCATGCTCCTGATCCAGCACTTCCGACCCAAGAGGAATTCTTATTGTGCCTTGAGGGGAGGTTAGGAAACCTCTCCTCGCTCCTCCCACAGGACAGACTGATGGTGATCCTAATGCAAAGAAGGGACTCCCTATCAATGCAGGGCAGGTCTCCAATCAGACTCGCCCAGACCACGAGGAATCAGTGGGGTAAATTCCAAGGGTGTGAAAAATCAGCAATCAAGGCCCGAGGGGTGGGGCAGTGGCTATAGAAAGTCTCTGCAGATGAGCCCGGGGCAGTCAATCATGCCATCAGTCCATAAGAAAACTGCTAGGGTTGTAGTTTTTATTACAGTGTGAGAACCAGCTCTGCAGTAAGCAAGCTGAGGACTGAATCAGCAGCCCCCAAAGCAATGTAATCCGGGAGAGGAATCCAAAACTGGTGGTTGAGCAGGCACCGGTCTTTGGGGAAGGCCGGTTTTAACCGACTTTGTGTGTTTTGCCTGTGTTATTTTAAAATCTCACTGCCAAGGAAGACCTGACCTCTCTGAAGACCCAGGACTAGCAGGGATGGAAGACACAGGCTGACCCCCTGTGATGTTAGACTTCAAACAAACAAACAGAAACACAAATTCCAGAGAAAAGTTGGTCTTCCCTGCTGAGCAGAAATGGAAATGAACTAAACAGCCTGCAGCATAAGAAATGGGAGTTGGCAAAGGAAAATGACCCTGTGCTCCACCGTTGTCAGTGGGAATCAGGAAAAAAGTAGGATGTGAAGTGGGGTAGGAAAAGCACTGAGTAGGCAGGGAAAAAAGAAAGGGGCATTAGCATTTCTTTCTTTTTTAAAAATTTGTTTATTTTAGGGAGAGGGGAAAGAGGGAGAAAGAGAGAGAGAGAGAAGAAACACTGACGTGAGAGAGACATATTGAATGGCTGCCTCTCACACGCCCCAACCAGCGACCTCTCGCTTTGTGGGAGGGTGACCAACCCACTGAGCCACGTGGTGGTGGTGGTGGTGGGGTATTAGCATTTCTTACAGGCTGCCAAGTACCAGGCAGGAAGCACTTATTTATTTCTCACATCACAGAAATTTGAGCTACTATATTATTGTTGTTGTTGTTGTTATTATAATAAATTAGAGCTTGATCACTTTGAGCTATTATAGCCATTCTATAGATGGAAAGACAAGCTCAGAGAGGTTAAATGACTAGCCCAAAGTATCCCAGCTAGCTAAGAATGAAATCTAGGTTTAAATGACATGAAAAGTTTAAAAATAATTCATATCCAGTTTAAGAAACAAGATGAGCACCACTGTTTGATTTGTGCTCAAAATAGTCAGGAATCATATCATAACTCATCTTTTCGTCCTCTGCTGCATTTGCAACTGCACTGCCCTTTGGTGCATTGTGAGGTGGCCAGCATGACGGTGGGAGAAAGAAGGGGACAGGATCTTTTAGAGGATCAAGTTTAAAGAGGGCTAATTTTTGGAAAATCTCCAAATTTGGGTTTAGCAGTATGCTTAGCTTGAAGAGAAAGAAAGGAAGAAAGACCGAAGGGAGGGAGGGGTGGCTACAAGCCTAAGATTTAAATTTTCACACTTCCCTAATATTGATTAGGACCAGAGGGAAACACTAAAATACCACCCACAAGATTGGCCAGAACTGCCCTACTTTCAGTTCAGCCCAAAGCAGGAAGGCTTAGGTACGTCACGAGCAAGCCTCCTGTTACTGCCCTAAGACCAGAACAAAAACACTGGAGGAAACTCCCATCTTGACGGCATGATTTCCAAAGAAGCCTTGCTGGTCTTATGACTGTGATGGCTCAAGTGTCACAGTTGTGTAACTTGCTGATATTTAAAATGATCCTCCAGTCCATCACATAGGATTATGAAGATAATGTACATTAGTTTTAGTAAAAGGGTAAAGAAGTGATAAATCTTGTTAAAGAACAAAGAGAGAAGAAAGAAACCTGGCCTGGAGTCCTGGACACGCGGGTTCTAGTTCTGGCTCCTTCACTAGTTTGAACTTGCGGCGGTAACTCTAACCCTGCACTTGCCGCTGCTTTCACGGAGGAGCGGAGCTGGGTGTTGTGGAAGGCAATGGCCAGCTCCAGAGATCTAAGGGATTGATTGGAGGCTTTCGAAGCTGCAGGAACTTGAATGTCATTGGGAGCTGTTGGGCTATAAGATGAGACAGAAACCAATCCAAGGACTATTTTTACTGTTGTTTATTTCAAATTTCCTAATTTGGTTCCAATTAAATGAAAGAGAAAGGGGGGAGGCAGGGGAACCTTTAAGAGGTAAACAGGAAAAAGTAAGCAGCAAATAAAATGTTTTAAAAACAACAAATATCTTTTTAACAAGTTAGATAACGAAACTCAGCACTCCTGGTGTATTATAAGGTCCTTTTGGGTGGCAATGCCATACCGCAGAAAGAATCCAGACAGATTTCGAGTCCAGAAGATCTACAACTGATTCACAGTCTTATCCCTTATGGCATAACCAGTCCAGAATATATCTCTTCATCTCTTTGAGTCTCAATTTACTTGTGTACAAAAACAGAATAATGATAATAACAGTAGTAGCACCTGCCATTTATTGGTGGTTTATACGATAGCCACTGAGCTAGACTCTTTGCATCATGTGCCCCAATCCACCCACACTGTATGAATTAGGTATCACTATCCCCATTTTATAGTAGGGAAACTGAGACTTACCAAATCAGAGAGCAGAGAGAGATTCAAATCCAATTTGGTAAAACTCTGTAGCTTATTCTCTTATCTACTCTCCTATACTTCCCCCAAAGGATAATAATACAGATCATAGCCCTGGCTGGTGTAGCGCAATGGATTGAGCGTGGGCTGGGAACCAGAGGGTCCCGGTTCGATTCCCCGTCAGGGCACATGCCTGGGTTGCGGGCCAGGTCCCCGTGAGGGCCATGTGACAGGCAACCATACATTGCTGTTTCTCTCCCTCTCTGTCTTCCTCCCTTCCCCTCTCTCTAAAAATAAATAAAAATCTTTAAAAAAATAATAATACAGATCATATAAGTAATATTTTAAAAGATACTTTGTGAATGGCAATATACAAATGTTCCATACAACATTCATTAGCGATACGACAATAATGGCAATAATGCAGTAATAACAACAAAAATGATGCTGAGTTTTTAAGTGTTTATAATCAAAGTGAGTACCCACGTAGAATTATATATATAATCTCATTTGAACACCTAATCAAACAGGGACTAGATGGTGACTCCAGGCTAATCAGCTCCTGGGAGCTTCCCTCATCAGCTGTCATCACTGAATATCTCAGTTTCTGGGCTCACAAAAAGAGTTTGCATGATCAGAAATGTTGATATCTGAGAAACAGTGCAGACAAGATTTAGAACACAGTGAAACCTCTTTGTTCTATACAGTTTTATCACCGAAAGTACCACCTGGGCAAGCATACCAGAAAATAACCAGAGATTACCAGCTGGCAAATTTTGCCTTTAAAAAAAATCAAGCAAAAGACACAATAATCAGTGCAGTAATTCTGGATTGTAGTCAGAATAAAATAGGTGGTAGTGTCCCTCTGAGTCATCAAGGCCAACAGAGAATCCCTCTGGCCTTTTAGAAGTAGATCACGTTAACTTGAAATTGAATCTCAGTGCAGGGGAATGGGGCATAGTTCCTTTAAAAGAGGATGTGGGAAACCAGATGACTCAAACAGGTGGCAGAGTTGACCTGGGAGTCTTGGTCCCACCGAGGTATCCATCCCTGCCTGGGGAACCCTCCTCCCTAAGCTCTAGTCACTTAAATGTCTTCACTTCTCTTAAAAAGTCCTGGTGCTTTTCAAACCTGTTAGAGATACAGAAAGTTATTTTTTTAATTATTTTTTTATTGTTGTTCGAATACAGTTGTCTCCATTTTCCCACCACCACTTTCCCCTGCCTCCCCATCTCCACCTCCCACCCTCAATCCTTCAGAATGTTAAATGTGAAAAGGACCTTAGAACTAACTCATCAAGCCAAATGTTCTCATTTCACAGGAGAGAAAACAAAGGCCCAGAGAGGTAAAGTCTGAAGGCCCCGAAGCTCATCAGCAGCACAGGCAGAGCACGAATCTGTACTTGTTATGTGTTGTTCTCCTAACAGATGCTGCTGCCCCATCTCATCCTTCATCCTGCAGTGCCTTCACACTGATTTTTATTTTGACACCTCTCACCCGCATCTCATTCATACGTGGACTAAGATCTCTGGGGGGATAATCATCCCAGAGCTTTAATCATAGCAGCAGATAGGAATTTCTATGCACACAATTCTAAGCATTTTAAACACACAAACTCATAAATTCTTACAACAATCCTAGGAAGTAGGTACTACTTTTATCCCTCCCTTACAGAGACACAGAGAGGTTAAGTCGATTGCTTTAGGTCACACAGCTAGTCAGTGGTAGAACCAGGATTTAAACCGAGGCCAGTTAGCTTTGGTGTTTATGTTTTTATTGTGTACAAAGATGCGTAGTGATGATTACCGGTTGCCTCTGGAGAGGAGAAATGGAGAGCTTTCTTTCCCATAAGACTTTCTTTTTCCCATAAATACTCATAGATTGTTTATATTTTTGTCATATGCATATGCTACTTATTCAATAAAAAATAAAAATAATAAAAATAAAAACAAAAATAACAACTATTGCGTGTCTTTTAAAAAGTTCTAAAACGGGGAGTGGTGATGGTTGTACAACATTGTAGATGTACCTAATGCTGCTAAATTGTACATTTAAAAATGGTTAGAATGGTAAATCATGTATTTTGTATATTTTACTGCTGAAAAAAATTTCTAAAAGTCTTTTTGGCAATGACAAAGAATACTGGGGCAGTGTTTTCCAAGACTTCAGGCAGCATATTTAGGTCTGGAGCCTAAATATCTCAAGAGAATTCCATAAATATTTGCTGTACACCTACTGCACACAAGGCTTTGGCAAGATTTATAAAAATGATAAAGTCACGGTCTTTGTTCCCCCCAAGATAAATGAAAGGCAGTTTGGGCGATGAAAACACGAAGTCAAGGGGAGGAGCTTCTTTCCTGTGAACCATGACCCCTAAGGTGCCACAGGGCATCCCTGTGAGGTCCGATGAGACTCTGGAGTGCACCCAGCACAGCGGTTGTCATATGGTAGGAGCTGAATCAACATTAGCTGTTATTATTAGCATTACGTGAGTCTTCTGAGACTTACTTTCCTCTTTTGTAGAACAGAGGCTTTGGATTAGATAACTTACAGATGCTATAACCAGGAATGGGGGTGGTCTTGTCAATGAGTAAAGTGAGGCAAGGCCTGCTGGAATGACTATTCTCATTGACTGAGAAAACAGAAGCCTCGGATGAGAACAGGTGAGCTCCATTCTGAAGTGACAGCTCTCCCTGAGTTTTTCTGTACCCCATACCACACAGTGGTCCCTGCCACAGAGCTCCAATCAGGGGTGCTGGAGCTGCCTTCTGGCTCTCACCACTGGTGAGCCAGTTGTTAAAGAGCTACTATTAAAATTAAGTGATATAAACTTATAATTAAATAAATTACATTAAAACTAAAGTAACAAATATGCAAAATTCATCATTTCCTAATTATTTCATTACATTGGATTATTATCTATTTTTAAGGACATGTATATCAATTGTATTTGAATGGTGGACAGAGTACATAATGGTGTGCTACTCTGCATCCCTTTCAAACTCCTTCAGTGACGTCAGATTGGTAGCTTGAAATCATCCAAGGTAGGAACATTTACACTACAGAAATTGGCGAACACTACAGATCAGGCTTCAGTCTCCCTGCAGACCGACGGTCAAACATTTGCCAGCACACCACTTGTTCAAACCAATATGTGCAACCTGGGTCTCTTGGAAGGACCCTCTTATTGCTTCCAAACAGAAGAGTGCATTATTCTCCCACTCTTCGTAAACCAGGGACCCATAAAGAAACAGGCTATTAGAGATGGCCCTCTTCTCCCGTTTCCTTAACCAAAATAAAATAAGCGATTCTGCGAGTTGGTCCACAGCCAAGGACCTCTTGTGTTCTATTCTTCATCCTCTGTTTGCAAGAGCTAATTACAGTGAAGGGCGCGCAAAGCAACAGTTCTTTGTGTTCGGAGTGAAATAATGGCTTAGTCACTCCTGGGAGCATGAAGGCTCTGTACTTCTCTTCAGGGCAGTGAATACAAATCCCAATATGATGGCATGTGACTTTTTCTTTTTATAAATGAATCAGACTTTATGAATAGAAATTAGCTTTCCTCCGCCCACTCTGGCCTGTCCATGCCAGTTACACATTTTCTGTTTTTCTAGTTAAATTGACTCACCAATAGTTTTAGGAGCCTGTTGGTTTGCATGCTCAGTACTGATCACAACAGAGAGAGATGGAATTCTTGCTCTGCAGACTCACTGATTATATAGCATAAACTTGATTCTGATTTTGTGTAGAGAAAACGAAACTGACTCCTAAAATAGAGAACTAAGCACTGGCTTTGGGAAGGGCGTGTTTTCTCTCTAGGTTTCTGCGTTTCGGTGCCCTCTCCATAGACCCGGAACACTGCTGGGTGGGTTGGAGCTGCGTACCAGGCCACAGCAGGACGTAGTTTAGGGGCAGGGGTGTCCAACCTTGGCCCGCAGGCTGCATGCAGCCCAGGATGACTGTGAATGAGGCTCAACACAAAATATTGAATTTACTTAGAACATCATGAGTTTTTTTGTGATTATGAGTCACAATGTATTTAATGTGTGGTCCAAGACAACTCTTCTCCTTCTAGTGTGGCACAGAGATGCCAAAAGGTTGGACACGCCTGGAAAGGGTCCAGGCCTCAAGACCCTAAACACTGAAAGGTGTTGCTGTTCCCCAAACCATAGGTAATTCAAAATAAGATTTCCAGCATCTCAAAGCTTATGTGGAGAAAAGCGTCAGCCCGAATGGGCTCATGGACCTGAGAGCCAGACTGTTTGGGTTTGAATCCTGGCTTTCCTGTTTATCAGTTTTGTGATCTTGGGAAAGTCACTTAAAATCTGTGTTTCAATTTCAAAAGACATTAACGAATACTACCTACCCTGATAGGGCTGGCATGAGGGTTAACTATAGTAAAATTTGTAACATGCTTAGGGAAGTGCTTGTCGTCTGTAAGTGCTGTATAAACGTTAGCTATTATTTGAATGCTGACATGCTTTCTAATTGTTTTGGACTGAAAAACTGTGCACAGATTAATTGAAACTGAACTATTAACTTACAGTACTTCTCTGTACCAGACCCTGTTGTGAGCACTTTATAAATATAAAGTCATTAAATGAATTCTTTAGGTGGAAAAAAATTAAGCCAATGGAAAAAACCTAAAAATCCATGTGGGAGAATAGTAATATGGCAAATGCAAAACTTCAGAGCTTGCTATTTTGGGCACATGTAGCAATATAATAACTCTCCCTTTAATACATAACCAAACACGTGCCATCTTCACTCATGGTATAACCATTTTCAGATTTTAAGACGCGGTCCTCCCAGCAGGCCAAAATACCTGGCACCACTGCATTATGCCTTGTCTTAAGGAGGGGTGTTTTTTCTTTGTTTTGTTTGCTACCAACATATTATAGGTCCCTCAAGTGAAAGAAACGCCCTCTTTATATTAGGAATAGATAATGGAAGAATCCAATTATGGCATTTTAAAGATTTTATGTAATTATTTGTAGAGAGAGGAGAGGGAAGGGAAAAAGAGAGGGAGAGAAACAGCAATGTGTGGTTGCCTCTCACATGCCCCCTACTGGGGACCTGGCCCGCAACCCTTATGTGCCCTGACTGGGAATCAAACCAGCAACCCTTTGGTTCCCAGGCCCACGCTCAACCCACTGAGCTATGCCAGCCACAGCCAATTATGGCATTTTAAACTAGTCTTCTCTAGTGAACGGTAAAGGCGAAAAAGAAAGAATACATGTAAGATAATAGTAGCTAATACTTGTGTAATTGCCATTATGCTAGCAACTGTGTTCTCAGCACTTTGCATATGTTACTTAATGTAATTTTCATAATGATGTATTTACTATCTTTATAGCTTCTATCTTACAGATGAGCAAACAAGCACAGAGAGACTACAGAGCTTAACCAACTTCACACAGATAATAAGTGTAGAGCTGGGATTTGAGCCAAACAATGTTGCTTCAGGACACTGAAATTCTTTTTTCTTTCTTGAAGATTTTATTTATTTTTTAGAAAGGGAGAAGGGAGGGAGAAAGAGATGGAGAGAAACATCAATGTACAAAAGAAGAGACAAACACTGATCAGTTTCCTCTCACACACTCCCAACTGGGGGTCCAGCCTGTAACCCAGGCATGTGCCCTGACTGGGAATCGAACCGGTGACCCTTTGGTTCACAGGCCAGCAGTCTTTCTTTTTACTCCTTTCAACACCACTATATCTCTATACTGTCTGAACCACACAGATTAGCACTAGATTATATATCCAACCCTGGATTGCTTTCTAATTGATTTACAGGCTGTCAATTCTATGGAAGTTCTGTGGAGACAAGGATCAAATCTTAGGCATATAGCTTATTGTCCACAGAGCCCTAGGAAAGAATTAATCTAAGGAAAAATACTTTATAGGCCACTTAATTTGTATCTGGCACTATTCTAAGTATTTCACACTCGTTCTCTCACGCATCCCTCAGAACAGCCTTTGTGGCATATGAGGTCTGTCCAGAAAGTACCCAGCCACGTACTATGAAAAATAGAGACATTTATTGAAGAAGATACAAGATACAAGAAACACTGTACATAGGACAATGACACCTCAGTCCCCTTCAAAATAGGCACCTTGAGACCTCACACAGTTCTCTTAGCATCTCTTCCACTGTTCAAATGTCCCTTCTGCTCTGGTAACAAAAGCTGCAGAACGACTTTTGCCACAACATGTTTCATGCCAAGATCCTGTGTCAAAATCTCGGACACAGTGGTCTGGAATCCCCAGATCAGCTTCCAGTTCTCACACTGTCAGTGGCTGGTCTTTGTTGATTGCAGCCCGTATATGTTCAACATTCTCAGGTGTTCTGCTTGCTGCAGGCCTCCCAGAACGCGGATCACTTTCAACAGATTCTTGACCATCTCTGAAGCATTTTTTCTTTTTTTAACTTAAACTTTGAAGCATTTATGCCATATTTTTATTTGCATAGCCCTCATTGCATCATCCCTGAAAGCCTTCTGAATCATCCAAATGGTTTCCTCAGAGGAATGCTCAAATTTAATGCAAAATTTGGTGCAGATTTGTTGCTCTACCCACTCAGTCATTTTGAATGTGATGGCTACACAATTCACATCTCACCGTCTACCACCCCCACTGACTGCACATTCCAATCCACCCTCCTCGGCTGCCAGGTTACGTCGATGCCATGCAAACTGTTCTTGTTTTTTTTTTTTAACTATATTTTATTGATTATGCTGTTACAGTTGTCCCACTCTTCCCCCCTTCTTGCCCCCCACCCCCTTACCCCCCCTTTCCCCACCCTTTAGTTTTGTCCATAGGTCATACACATAAGTCCTTCTGCTTCTGTACTTCATATACTATTCTTAACCTCCTATCTGTTGTCTACCTCCCATTAATGCTACCTGTTCTGTGCCCCATTCCCACCCTCTCCCCCAACCACTCCCCTGTTGATGTTCCTCCATACCTTATATAACTCCCTTCAACATTTCATACAATAAAGGCTGGGTGGTGATGAACTTCTTGAACTTGACCTTATCTGAGAAGCACTGTATCTGCCCTTCCATTCTAAATGAAAACTTTCCTAGATAGAGTATTCTTGGATGTAGGTCCTTGCCTTTCATGACTTGGAATACTTCTCTCCAGCCCCTTCTTGCCTGTAAGGTCTCTTTTGAGAAATCAGA